>CAUYPK010005566.1:0-27836 GCA_963574355.1 Loris lydekkerianus | reverse complement strand
AAATGTAATCAGCCCTACTTTTAAGCTAAACTATTGCTTTCAAATGAAGGCTATAACCCAACTATACCAAAACACTTTGAGGAAAGGACCATGGAAGGGTAAGGGAGGGGGGTGGTTTGGGTGGAGGGAGGGTGATGGGTTGGGCCACATCTATGGTGCATATTTTTATCTATAATAAAAAAATAAAAATAAAAAATAAAAAAATAAAATAAAATAAAATAAAATAAAAAGAAAGAAAGAAAGAAAGAAAAAAACCTGTAACCCAGTTATAACCTAAGAATTTGGGAAAGAGGGAGAGGGAGGGGAGGGAAAGAGAAGGATGGGTTAAGGGAAGGTGATTGGTGGGATTACACCTACGGTGCATCTTACAAGGGTACATGTGAAACTTAGTAAATGTAGAATACAAATGTCTTAACACAATAACTAAGAAAATGCCAGGAAGGCTATGTTAACCAGTGTGATGAAAATATGTCATATGGTCTATAAAACCAGTGTATGATGCCCCATGATCGCATTAATGTACACAGCTATGATTTAATAATAAAAAAAAGAAAAAAACTGAAACTAAGAAAAAAATATGGTATGTTAACATTGATTGATTTTCGTATTTTGAACGTATGTTTTATATGTCCTTGCATTCCAGAATAAATCCCATCAGGTCATAATGTATAAAGTTTTTAATGTGCTTTTAAATTTGGTTTTCTAATACTTTGTTGAGGACTTTTTAGTCACTGTTCATAAGGGATATTAGTCTCAGAAAGTCTTTCCCTGGCGTTGGTATCAGGGTATGCTGGTCTTACAGAATAAGTTTGGAAGTGTTCTCTCCTCTTGTGTTTCTTAGAAGAGTTTAGGGAGAATTGGTGTTAACTTTTTTTAATGTTTGGTAGAAGTCATCAGTGAAGTCATGTTTCTAGGCTTTTCTTTGTTGGGAGGTTTTGAATTACTGATTAAATCTTCTTACTAATTATAAACTGTTAAAATTTTTTATTTCTTGGTGATCCAGTCAATCATGGTAGACTGCTTCCAGGAATATGTCTGCTTCATCTGGGTTATCGAATTTTTTGTTATACAATTGGTCATAGTACTCTTAGAATCTTTTTTGTTTCCATAAAATTGGAATGTTTCTCTTTCGTGTTTGATTTTAGATATTTGAGTCTTCTCTTTTTTTTTTTTTTTTTTTTTTCCTTAGTTAATCTAAAGACTTGTCAATTTTGTTGATTTCTTGGAAGAAACAACTCTTGATTTCATTGATTTTATTGTTTTTCTGTTCTAGGCTAACTTGTGTTTAGTTTGCTCTTCTTTTCCTATTTTCTTAAGGTATAAATTTAGTTTATTGGATTGAAATTTTCTTATTTCACTGTAAGCATTTATAGCTATAAACTTCCCTCTTAATACTGTTTTTGATGTATACAATAAGTAACATTTTCATTTTTGTTTGTCTTTAGATATTTATAATCTCCCTTGTAATTTCTTGTATGACTCATTGATCATTTAAGAGTGTGTTGTTTTATTTAGACATACTTAATTTCTCAGTTTTAATTTCTAGTTGCATTACATTGTGACCAGAAAAAAATGCTAACTAAGGTTTTAATCTTTTAAAATTTTTTAAGACTTGTTTTGTAGTTTAATATATGATCTCTCCTAGAGAATGTTTCACATGCTCTTGAAAAAATATGTATTCTCTGCTGTTGGGTGGAATGCCCTGTAGACGCCTATCAGGTTCAATTTGTCTATAGTGCTATTAAAGTTTTCAATAGCTTTACTGGTCTCATGTCCAGTTTTTCTATGCATATTGAAAGTGAATATTGAAGTCTACTATTATTATTGTACAGCTGTCAATTTCTCCCTTTGATTCTGTCATGTTTTGGAACTTTGATATTTGATACACATATTATTTATAATTACTATATTTTCTTGGTGAATTAACCCTCTTATAATTATATGATGTTCTTCTTTGTCTCTTATTGGCAGTTTTTGATTTAGAATCCATTTTTCTGATATTAGCATAGCCACTTCTGCTCTCTTTGGCTACTATTTGCTCAGGACATCTTTTTTTCAAACTTTTTTTTTTTTTTGCTATTATTTGCTCGGGACATCTTTTTCTCATCCCTTTAGTTTCAATCTATGTGTCCTTTGATTTAAAGTGAGACTTACAGACAGCATCTACTTCGATCCTGTTTTTATTTATCCATTCTGCCAATGTACCAATCTATGTCTTTTGGGGAGTTTAATCCATCTACATTTAAAGTAATTACTGATAAGGAAGTACTTACTCTCGCCATTTTGTTATTTGCTATCTAGACTTGCCTTCTAGACTTTTTATTCCTCATTTCTTCCCTACTGTTGCTTTCTTTTATGTTTGGTTGAATCTTTGTAGTCAAAATATTGATTTTCTTCTCATTTCCTTTTGTGTATATTCTATAGATATTCCTTTGTGGTTACTCTGGGAATTACATAAAATCCCAAAGTATCTTACAATGATAGCAACTTAATCCACCACATATTAAAAAATGATATTTCTTTAGTGTCTCCTCACTTTGTTATTAATATTACAAATTATATCTTTATATATTGTATATCATTAACATCTTTTTTTATGTTTTTGTTTTTTAAATCCTATAAAGCAACACAGAGTAAAGTTATAGACCAAAATTACAATTACATATTTTTTATGTTTGTCCATGTATATGGACAAAGATATAAAGGTCCATGAGGAACTTTATATCTTTGTGTGGTTTTGAGTTTCTTACAGCAAAACTTAAAAACTATATCTTTAAAAAAAAAAAAAACTATATGTGTCTTTTTATTATAAATTAAATAACTCCTGCTAGCATTTTTAGTAGGTGGGTCTAGTGGTAATTAACTGTCTCAGTTTTTGTTTATTTGGAAATATCTTAATTTCTTCCTTGTTCTTGAAGGACAGTTTTTTCAGGTATAAAATTTTTAGTTGACAAATTTTGTTCTTTAAGCACTTAAATATGTCATCCTATTTCCTTCAGTCCTATAAAGTTTCTGTTGAGAAATTTGCTAATAATCATATAAAGGATCCTTTGTACCTGATGAGCTGCTTTTCTCATGTTGCTTTCAAGATTCCTTATCTTTCATTTTCCACAGTTTGATTTTAATGTGTCTTAGTGGGAGTCCTTTTGAGTCCAGAAGGTGCCAAGAAAATGTATATACAGTTTAAGAAAGGAAAAAGACAGTGTTAAAATTATAATACTCAAGTCACATTTGACTTCCACAATTGCAAGAGATACAAGATACAATATACAAGATTAAAAAATGTTATCAATATATATTTTATGTTTTTCCTTTCTAAACAATATATACATGCTTTTAGCACCTTCTGTATATAACAATAGCAAAAGAGGAATAGAAGTCACATTGGAGCACCTCTTGTAATTACAGAAGTCAAATGTGACTTGAGTATTGCAACTTTAATACTCTTTTTTCATTTCTTAAATTTTTTTATTAAAGTAAATTTATTTCAGGTTACTGTGAAAGTACAAACAACTATGTCAAAATATTTGCTTTTGTTAGGTAGAGTCCGTCTTGTGGTTATGTCCCACACACAAAAAAGCCCCTCACCCCATATCCATTCAGTGAGAGCACCCCAGCCCCCTCCAGCTCCCTTCTCTCACTACCCCTCCCCCCAGCTTGAACTGAAATGAGTTTTTCACCAACTTGAATTGAAATGAGTTTTTAATTGAAATGAGTTTTACTCCTATGTAGGCATGCATCAGATCATCTACTGGCTTCATATTAGTGTTGAGTGCATTGGATACTGCTTTTCAATTCTTGTGATACTTTACTAAGAAAAATGTGTTTCAACTCCATCTAGGATATTACAAAAGATGTGAAGGCACCATATTTTTTATGGCTAAATAGTGTTCCATGATGTGCATGTATTACAAATTGTTAATCCTGTTCCCAAGCTGATGGGCATTTAGGTTGTTTCCACATCTTAGCGATATAAATTGAGCTACAATAAACAATCTAGTGCAAATGTCCTTATGATACAAGGATTTTTTTTCCTTTTGAGTAGATGTCTAGTAGTGGGGTTTCAGGGTCAAATGGGAGATCTAACTCGTGATCTTTGAGGTTTCTCCATACTTCCTGCTAAAGAGGCTATATCAGTTAGCATGGTATTGGCACAAAAATAGAGAAATAAACGTTTAGAACCAAATAGAAAACTATGAAATGAAACTGAGATCACACATGATCTTTGCTAAACCAAACAAGAGCACACACTCGGGAAAAGACTCCCTATTCAATAAATGGTGCTGGGAGAACTGGATATCCACATGTAAAAGACTGAAACTGGACCTTTCACCACTCCCCAAAAATTGATTCAAGATGGATAAAAGATCTAAATCTAAGTCAAGAAACAATAAAAATCCTTTAAGAAAGTGTGGGAAAAACACTTGATGATATTACCCTAGGGAAAGATTTTATGAAGAAGACTTCTGTGGCAATTGCATAAACAACAAAAATAAATAAATGGGACTTAATTAAATGGAAAAGCTTCTGTACAGCTAAGGAGACAACACTCAAAGCAAACAGATAACCTTAAGAATGGGAAAAGATATTTGCATGCATATGAATTAGACAAAGGCTTGATAACCAGGATCTACAGAGAACTCAAATTAATCAATGAAAAAGAAGCTAACAATCTCATAGATTACTGGACAAGAGACATGAATAGAACCTTCTCTAAAGAAGATAGGCGAATGGTTAACAAACATATGAAAAATTGCTCATCATCCCTAATCATCAGAGAAATGCAAATCAAAGCCTTTCTTACAATTTGTATACATTTTTTGGCATCCTCTGTATTTTTTGTGGTTACTTACCCAATATTGATCTCCCCCCAAAACTGAACAAACCTTTAACATAGGAAAAACATTGCTATATCCACAGTACCTGTCACAGTTACTACAACACAGTAGACACCCAAAACTATTTTTGTTTCTTTGGTGAATTGTTGAAGCTTCTCATTTGTACTTTTGCCTTATTTTACTTACTTTGCTTACATAGATTTCCTTTCTGGTTTTAGTACTTACACACTACACTCAACTGTTTCCATGACTTTCCATAGCACTCAGAGGATGGATCTCCGGCAATATTACAAGGATAGCAATGCTTTCTTCTTTCAGTGTTCCTGCCCACCAGAATCACTTCCTCTCCCCTCGGGTAGCCAGTGCTCTCACCCTGTGAAGAAGTAAATGCATTTCTAAAAATGACCTCAAGTTCTTACTAAATTCTGGACTTACTCCAGCAAGAGGCCCCAATAGCAACAGGCGGCACATAGGAGCATACAGTGGAATTGCCCACATCAGTGACAGGCATAGAAGAAAGGTAATTTTGGAAGGAGATTCTCCACCACCCTGAAGTAATGATGCAGAGTTTCTCCTACTCTATTCTTTTCTTCATTCCTTCTTTCATTGCAATGTATTGAGTACCTACTACATAAACAGTTAATGCAGTAACGGGTAGACATAGTAGTGCAAAAAATAGTAAAATTTGATCCCCGTCTTTAGTTTAGTGAAAGGAATAGCTATTTGAATAAACAATAGCAATACATTACTAATTTTAATTGATTTAGCAAACACTTACTGAGACTTTATTCTGTGTCAGGAACTGTACAAGGTGTTGGGGAAACAAAGATGAAAAGAAATATCCCTGCTCTCAAACATAATGGCAAACATATTTGCAAGCAATTGTTATTAAAATACCTGGCCCAGGTCTCAGAAAAGTGAGAAATAATTGCTTCATATAATTTTTTCAGCAATGCAGCTAATAGGGCAATTTTTATCCTCAAAAATATTTTGCTGCTGGCCCCTTTAATAATAAATGACAAGGTGACAGACTTTTTCTTTTTTCAGAGAAAACATAGTATAAGGAGAAAATTACAATGAAGCAAGACAGAAGGACCTATAAAATACAAGAAAATAAATGTCAAGAGGATAAAAGGTTAGAGTAAAATCACACTTTAACTTTTAATAAGGCCAAATGGGAACCAATTAAAAACGATAATGCTTTCTCAATTCAGTCTAGAGCTAAAGAGCTGATGGGGACCTTGCTGGGTCACTGGTTCAATCCCATGACTTGGGCAGTACTTAATTTCAACTATCCTGGGTAGTGATTGGGTTGTTCCCACCTGTAACCCCTGGTTTTTATGCATTAACATCATTTTCATCAATTAAAAAATTACTTTTTTTACCTTGGCAGAAGAACATGAGCAGAGCCAGCATCTTATTTGTAACCCATCGCCTTTTCTGGGGCTTCTCAGAGGCAGTGTCTGGCGTGGAATTCAGTCGCACACTTACAGCATGACCAGGTTCCCCAGAACACAACCACTTACCTTTGTCATGAACCCCTGATGAAGCACAGAGTGTAAGTGTCCGAACCATAGGGAAGTACCTTAACCTGGTTTTTGCTTCCTTAATGAAGTGGCACTTGGTAAGCATTTGAATTTCTTGGTTTGTGTTAAGTGTGCAAATAACAAAATGTGTGACATTTAAGCTCCCTCTTAGGGCTGATAAATGAATCTACATATTCTGACATTTATTTGACCTTACAAGGGAAACCCCAAATAGTGATTGTAATGGATATGAGGGGGATCTGCTCAGACGCCACATCAGGGGCCACATAGCTATCCCTCAATCTTTTAGATTTTGTACATAGAAAACACTCATTCTTTGATTCTGTCTTAGATGTTCAATTTGTTAAAAGCATCGCCAATAACATTTTCAGTTAACTTTTCTTAAATATTTAATAGTTATTATGTATGTAATTAATTAAATCTCCTTAAACAATTTAGCATAGATTTAATGATTTAAGATGGACTTGGTGGTTCCTTTGAACACTCAAAACCCTTCATTAGTAAACAAAACATACAATGTTTTCAAAATGCATCATAATCCCTAGATTTAAGCTGTTCTAGAACAGGGGTCTCCAACCTTTTAGCTTCTCTGGGCCATATTGGAAGAAGAAGAGTTATCTTAGGCTACACATTAAGTACACAAACACTAAACAAAGCTGATGGGCAGAAAAGCCAAATGCTCCATGCATAGTTTTTGTGATATTCATCAGCACAGGAAAGCAAAAAAGTCCCCAGATAAAAATTCTAATTATGCAGCCCCCCATTCAGAGAGTCTTTTAAAATCCCTGAACAGATCCCAAGTTTGCAATCACTAATATAGAAAAGTACATATCTAAGTAATAAAATGTCTTTGGTGTTTTGATTTTTTTATAATAAAAGTAGTCAACATAAAACATAGTGGGATATTTGACATTGTATTTGAGAAGCTAATGCATCAGTACCTGGTCTGATGGAAGTAGCTGCAATTCTCAGAGAGCTCTCAAGGTGCTCCTCAGATATTTTGGTTCTAATTTTGTTCTTGATGTGTTTCATTCTTGAAGAGAGTTGCTCACAAATGTAGGTGCCGGAAAAAGACGATGAGATGAATATGGTGTGATTTGTAAAGGGAGGGATTTTTGCTCTGGGAAGCTAAGAGTCCCAGAGTCCCTTTTTGCTATAAAAGTCCAGCAAAGAGATACGATCAAATTTTTCTTTCTTTAAGCTGAATGCCAGATTACAGCGCTGTGCATTCCATTGAAAATTGGTTCGGGGAGGGCAGCTAACATATTTATGTCAACTGAAAATTGAGTCACAAATGCACCAAAATATTATTTTCCCAGAAATCTTCAAATCTATTTTCAAATTCTTATATCAAATCAAAAAGCAAGGCTGCATAGTTTTCACTGGTCACAGGACTGTGCTTAGTCAATGTATCATAATTTTGCCTTAATTTGAACTTGCCATAATATCAGTTTCCTTTGGAGTGCCGTTATGATTTGAAACATTGTGCACGTATTGATAAGTTGGTTTTTCACATCAACGCATGTTTAACTCATTCAAATCAGCAGTTAAAGCCACTAAAAATGATAAATCTGTAAGCCAGTTTTCATCCTCAAGTTCTGGCACAAATTTGGGTTTTGATACCACAAGTGACTTGGTAACATGTTGCGAACTGTAAAATCTTTTCAGCATTTGGCTTTAGTTAGCCATCTTACTTCTGGAAATTAAACAATGTCACCATAGACAACATCAGTACTTTTTTATTATTTATTAAATCATAACTGTGCATATTAATGCATTTATGGGGTACAATGTGATTTGTATACAATGTGAAATGCTTACATCTGATTAACAATGTGAAATGCTTACATCTAACTGATTAACAAAAAAAAAAAAAAAACTTTAAGAAACTTCTGGAATTGGTGATGTTTCAATCACTTGGCCCTTATGAAATTCACAGTCTTGATGACAATTTGCATGATGTTATCTATTTTTAAAGGTTTTGCACATAAGTTATTTTGAGGTACTATGCAATGGTCCAGACATGAATTTTGGGTGGCAATTGGATTGTCTTCTATTAATTTTTCTTTTTCTTTTTTTTCTATTAATTTTTCAAGTCTCTCTCTTTTACCTACCATCACTGGGGACTATCAATAACTATATCAGATATGTTGACAATGGAGAATGTAGAGAAAATTGCTTCAACATATTTTTTACTACTTTTTGTAAATGTTTTTGTTGTTATTGTCATTGCTGTTGTTTTTCTTTATATTTTGAAGACAGAATCTCACTCTTCCTCCAAGCTAGAATGCCATAGCATCATAGTTCACAGCAACCTCAAAATCCTGGGCTCGAGCAATCCTCTTGTCTCAGCCTCCCAAGCTGGGACTATGGTGCCCACCACAACGTCCAGCTAGTTTCTTTCTATTTTTAGTAGTGATGGGGTCTACTACTCAGGGTCTACTACTTGCTCAGGCTGATCTTGAACTCATGAGCTCAAGCAATCCACCTGCCTTGGCCTCCCAGAGTGCTAGGGTCATAGACATGAGTCACCATGTACAGTCCTGTATAAATCTTATGATTTAGCTGTGTCTCTTAATGGCACTAAAGAAGCAATTTCTTAAGTGACATTACATTTGTCATCAATACCTGTAATAAAACTGGCAAGTTGAGCCATATTTGTAGCATCAATGCTGTCCTTCATTGCCAAAGCATAAAATAAAAACTTAGCAGCTTTACTCTCCAAAACTTCTTTGAATAGATTTTCTAGTTTCTTCAATTCCCCTGACTATAGTCTAGCAAGACAAACTGATTGAAACAGTCCCCTATTTTTCAGGACAAATTAAATCTGCCATGCTTTCCATATATTGCTTAATAATCTCACCCTCAGTAAACAGTTTTTATATTTTTGCTATTAAATATGCTACCATATAACTAAATTTTAGAATAGAATCCATCTGAGTTGCAATTTTTAAAAACTTTTTTTAATAGAGTTTATTTTTACAGTTTTTTTCTTTCTTTTTTGGCTGGGACCTGTCATATACTATCTCCACTATATGGGGCCGGCACCCTACTCATTGAGCCACAGGCACTACCCAACATTTTAAAAGAATGTTGAGTAGACTTTTTTAAGTTCCACTATTTTGTCCTTATGACACAATCCTTCATGCATATCGAGTATGGCAGCATCTTCTAGCATATAATGCCTTTTCAAATTATGGTCTTTGAAAACTTGTACAAATTCCCTACAAATTAATCAGAGTGCCTTATTATTCACCTCAACCAAAAAGTAGTCACCTGTCCATTTTTCATTAATAATATTTCTTCATCCATAATTTCTTTTGGGGGTTCTGTTTTGTTTTAAGATGTGGTGAAAGCCATGCTGGGATTAAAAAAATAGGTCAGGGACTATATTTACTTTTATTATGAAAAGTAATTGACAGAAAAATAGAAAGCAAGGTGTAGGCCCCTCCACACACCAGCTGCTGAGGTGTGGGGGGGGGAGGCACATTATAAAGTGTAGTGGGTGATGTGTGAGGTGTTGCTGAGGTGTGGAAGTTCCTTAATAGTCAAATAAGAATGCTCACCTGGCTTCTAAATAACATTAAATGCCTAATGTGGAGAGGTTAAGTTGAAATTTTACTAACTGCTGCCTTGCTGAGTCACCACGAGGACATGTAATGTCTGATGGTGTCAACTTGACTGCACTTGGAAGTCAGAACACTGGAACCCACACACCTGGGTAAACTGAAGCCACACACATGTACAAACAGAGAGAGTGTAGAATTGTTTATTTCATGTGACATTACAATGCAACATTGTCATCTACAAAGTTAGTGCTCAAGAACTATGCAATTGAGTTCCTCCAAAAAAAAAAAAAAAAAAAAAACTCATAATATTGTAAGTAAGTTTACAGTTTTGCACTGGGCCACATTCATAGCTGTCCTGGGCTGCGTGTGGCCTGCAGACCATGGGTTGGACATCCGTTTTCTAGAACATTAACAACACATGCTTGATTTATTTTCTTTGTTATTTTTATATTTCCTTAAATATTGCTTAGGATTATGGCAGTACTAACTTTGATACCATCCCAGAGTTAGAATATTCTTACCAAATCAAAAGGATTTATGTTCTTTAGAACCTAATCTCAGAAATCCAAGGATACAGTATCTAGGTTACCAAATAACTGCTCATGAGACTTGATTGCTAATCTTCAGAAGACTTTAAAGGATTACGCAGTCATTTATAGATATAGTTATAATAATAATTTTTTAAATTATGACTTCAACTAGGTTTTAGCTCTTCATACTTGACAGAAATGCTCCAACCTTAAAGGCTCCCTTGGTTGCTGTTCAGTAAGACGTGTCTCATACGGCAGCCCTAAAATGTATGTACAGTTGTCCCTTCTTACAGTTTTGCTTGCCATGGTTTCGGTTACCCAAGGTCAAATTTCAAATGAAAACTTCCTTTCATAGTTTTAGATTTTGTGCCTTTCTGAGTTCCATGATGGAATCTTGCACCGCTCTGTTCTAGCTGGGATGTGAGTCCTCCCTGTGACCAGCTTCTCCACCCAGTCTATACTTCCCACCTCTGAGTCACTCAGTAACTATCTCGGTTCTCAGACTGTTCACTGAGTAATTATCTCGGTTCTCCCCACTGCTGTGTTCAAGTCCCCCTTAGTTTGCTTAATAATAGCCCCCAAACACAAGAATAGTGATGCTGGTAACATGGCTCCACCAAAGAGAAGCCAAGGGTTTCCTTTAAGTGAAAAGGTAAAAGTTCTCAAGGAAAGAAAAAAACAATCTTCTGCTGCAGTTGCCAAGATCTACAGTAAGAACAAGTCTTCTGTCTGTGTGATTGTGAAGAAGGAAAAAGAAGGCTCAGCACCTGTGGCTCAAGCGGCTAAGGCGCCAGCCACATACACCTGAGCTGGTGAGTTCGAATCCACCCTGGGTCCACCAAACAACAATGATGGCTGCAACCAAAAAATCGGGCCTTGTGGCGGGCACCTGTAGTCCCAGCTACTTGGGAGGCAGAGGCAGGAGAATCGCTTGAGCCCAGGAGTTGGAGGTTGCTGTGAGATGTGATGCCACAGCCTCTACCCAGGGCGACAGCTTGAGGCTCTGTCTCAAAAAAAAAAAAAAAGAAGAAGGAAAAAGAAATTTATACCAGTTTGCAGTTACCCCGCAAACTACAAAACCTATAACCATAGTATATAAGTGCTTAGGTGAGATGGAAAAGGCATTAGATTCATGGTGGGAAACAAGAACAGAACATGTTCCAATGAAAGCACTTGGGTTCAGCAATTAGATGCCTCTGTCTCAGGCATCGATGAGGGGTTTTGGGAACTTTTCTCTGTGGATAGGGAGGATTGTTGTATATGGAGTGACACCCCAGTAGCAATGAGCAAGTTAGGCACCCAAATCTTGGTCCAAAGATACCATTATCCACTAATCAAACTTGGACTACTTGGAGAAATGTATGATTCTAGGAACAGAGAGACAAAGTACAAGATGAGCTGGGAATATTTCACCATTCTAGAAAGTAAGAAATTGCTCAAAAAATGGCAGGAGACATGCCAAACAAGAAATATTGAAAGAACCAAAGGAGATTTTCATGATTCAACCAAGAATAATTGATGGATGCCAATCTGGATACTTACACACTTCCAAAGCACCTACCTAGAGTTTATTTTGTTTTAAAGGGAAAATAATGTGTTTAAAATAGAGAATCCTGACAGATAACAACCTTCATCTATTGATCAATGTTAACCTCACCAATGGTACAAATTGACACCTTTGATGTGATGCAAAGAAAGACGCACGTCACACACGTACAGTTGCTAACAAAAAGGAGCAACTTGAATCTCCATGAGGAAACTGACAAATCCAAACTAAGGCTCATTTTACAAAGCGGCTGGCCTGTACATTTCAAAATGTTAATGTGTGAAGGCAAAACAGACTGAGGAAATCTTCTAAATTACAGAAGACTGAAGCAATATGAATTAAGTGCCATGTGTAATATTGGATCCTAGACAGGGGAAAAATTGTTTCCTAGATGTAACAGAGATAAATAAAAGATATTACTGGATAATTGGTAAAATTTGAATATGGGTTGTATATTAGATGATAACATTGTATCAGTGCTAAATTGTATGAATTGAGTAATTACATTGTGGCAAGTCAGGTAAAAATAAAAATGTCCTTAGAAAATGCATGCTGAAATATTTTATGATAAAAAGTCATTTAGTCTGAAACTTACTCTTACATGATCTAGTGACTTAGCTATAATAATGATTATGTACATACATACAATAAAGCATATATGGAAAATATAAATAACTGGTGAGTATAGATAAAGGGTAGGAGGAATGTGAGTTGTTGGAGGAGCAAAGTATCACTACCGTTACACAATTTTTAATTTGATAAAACTTTTGAAATACAGTAGAACCTCCATAGTTGGCCACCTCCTTAAGCTGACCTAATTTTTATAGACAGAGCATGCACCACATGTACGTATCAGCACAGTAGGCCTAGTGCCTTAGGTTTACCACCTCTGCATGTTGGCCAGATTGTTACAGTCCGTTGGGTGGTCAACTTACAGAAATTCTACTCGCAATGTGTTTCTTTTTAGGGTCATGAGTTTTACTAATCTAATTTTTTCCAATTTGCTGCTGTATACTGTTTAGAGAATAGTGTATGTGATAACAGGAAGTAGCACATAAGCTATATACCACTATGTACTAGCGGTAGCATATATAGAATAGACTACAGTGTCCTTCCTAGAGAGTGACGTTTTATTAAGCACTATACTTTGCACCACATTATTTAGACACATTGCACACTGTACTTCTGACAGGGTGTGTATATTGTTGTCACTTCTATCCTTCCTCCCCTTCTCGGACTGAGCTAAACCATAAGCTCTTATATAATCCTACACTGTCCGCCTAGAAAAAGCAGACCTCCTCCTCTGCTCCCATGAACTTTCAAACTATGTTCTGACATTGCCATTTTTCTTTCTGCTTTCTAGTTACTTATGTGCAAATGATGTTTCTGGACTACCTCAAACATTCTCCCATTTTCCCCACCCATAATTTTGAAAGAGGTGTGTGGGATTCATCTTCCTTCAAATGGATTGCCTCTCTCAGCCTCCCTTTCCTTGCCACTGCCCCAGAATATCATCATAGTTAACATTGTGGCCTTTGGTGTAGGTCTCACTACAGATCAAATTGCTGGTTCCACAGCCTGCCAGGTGCATTAGTGTTGGATAATTAGAGTTGTACTCCTCCATGTCTCAGTTTTCTTATCAGCAAAATAGTAAAATTATTTCATGGAGTTGTACTGAGCATCACAGAAGTTAATGAACGCACAATTCTTAGCATTGAAAAAACTGCTCAGTGGGTATGACCTGTTGTCACTACCACCACCAGTATCACCATCATCATCAGTTCTACAATAGAATCACTAGTGGTGCCAGAAGCCACAGTCAGAACAATAGAAATGTGATGCCTTTTCATACTATAGGAGTGTTTAATGAGGTATTTATTAACTATAGTTAACTCTTCTAATCAAAATTATACAGACACTCACAGAGGAAAATTATAGTAATTTTACTTCTTAATTCACCAAAAGCAACCATTAATTATTATTTTTTATTTTTTTAATTATTTTTTTATTGATTTCTTTATTAAAGCCTACAGTACCCGGTATTCCCAGGCACTCTCCCATCCAAGTACTACCCACGCCTGACCCTGCTTAGTTTCCAAGATCAGACAAGATTGGGCGTGTTCCGGGTGGTATGGCCATAGTCACCAACCATTAATTCTTAACACAATTAATGACATTAACATTAACAAGGTTAAGTATGTTTTTCCAAGAGTAAAGAAATTAACCATACTGGATATGACTCATATAATCACTGGTTCATCCTTTCAGCCAAAATTTATTGAGCACTTACTATGTGCTCAGGACCCTTCTAGGAGTTAGTAACATTGCAATAAACAAATTCCATGCTCTCATAAACACATTCCAGGCAGACATGGGAGATATAATTATTCCATTAAAATTGTATATTGAATATTGGATAGTGATAAATTCAAAGATAAAAGGGATAAAGAGTTGAGAATAATGAGGCAGGAACTACTTTGAATGAGGAAGTCCAGCTTGGAGTCCATAGCACAGTGGTTACAGTGCCGGCCACATGCACCAAGACTGGCAGGTTCCAGCCCAGCCTGGGCCAGCTAAAACAACAATGACAATTGCAACCAAAAAAATAGCCAGGCATTGTGGTGGACGTCTATATTCCCAGCTACTTGGAGGCTAAGGCAAGAGAATCGCCTAAGCCCAAGAGTTTGAGGTTGCTGTGAGCTGTGATGCCATTGCACTCTACTGAGGGCGACATAGTGAGACTCTGTCTCAAAAAATAAAATAAAGTAAAGTAAAATAAAATAAATGAGGAAGTCAAAGAAGGCCTCTCAGACAAGTTATCACTTTTGCAATTTCTGATTACATTAATATTTCTGGTTTTTGAATGAGACGTTATGCCTAACAATATACATCAAACTCATGTCCTTAATTGCATTAAGACTTGTCCAAGATCGAATATTTAAATAGAGGAACATAATTACCGATTATGGATAAATTCAAATTTATAGGCTGCCTGTGGTTCTCCAGAACATACTAGAAGATACTCCAACTGCAATTAGTTTCATAATATGAAGTTCTGCTTGTTTTTCAGTGAATCAGAGAAGCCAGCCTGGGGCAACTAGTTTACACTACACTGAACTACATTTAGGAAATTTCTGGGAAGTAGTTTGTTCTAGACTCATTTATCAGTCTACAAAGACCATTCTCCTCTGAACTGGGTGTCTGCTCAGTATGCTAATGGCTAGTGGTACTTTTCTGTAATCAGAGTATGGCAGGCCATTTCTTTTCTCCCCCATCCCTGCTTCTTTGTTATCCTTCACTTTACATATACTTAAAGCTCCTAAAAGCCTCTAATTTAAAAAAAAAAAAAAAAAAAACATGAAATACATCACTTTTGAGAGTCATATCACATATATGAGAGATCCCACGTTTGATTTGGTAATGGATTCTGAGATACACTGCCCAGATTCACTTAGAAGAATGAAGAACCTATTCTCCCTGCTGCTAGAAGTACTTACAGCAGACAGTCCTCAGCTATCAGCCCTTTTTTGGAAATGCCTTGCTTGAAGAGAAATGCCTTGCCCCAGGTTATGTACCTCTCCTGGACATCCTGCAGCCAGTCGACACAAGATGACCAAGTCCCGGTGCCCTCACTCAGCTCAGGTCGACTTCGAAAGGCCAGTTTACATTCTGATGGGCTCCCCCTGAGTCAGCTACATCAGTCACTGAGATTTTCATCCTAGCTCAATTCTTTCTTGCTTCCTTCTTTTGTCTTCCACAGATATTTTATACAGATCACTCTCTAATAAGCTACTGTATTCCATGGAGGATGCCATAAATAACCCCCATTAAAAACCTAATGTATACAGGGGTGATACTCGCTATCTCTATTTAATTCATAATTTATCCTAAAAAAAGATGTATCCAGGAGAATAACAATGGATACTACAAACTCAACTACGCAGTCATAGCCCAAAATGTGGCACCTGTGCCAGCACATATGACTAAGACCTCAAGCACATGGTATGTGACCATTACTCTGCCAAGTACAATATTTTCTAACCACACCAGAAAAGATCAGAGAAAACCCACATTCACTTGAAATGAATAATGGCATATATTTCCAGTCTTGCCCAAGACCTATATTGACTCTTCTGCTTTGTCCTAATATTGCCCAAGAGACCTTGTTGATTAGGATACCCCCAACAATCTCATCAGTCCACTTTACCTAAGATATCGTGCCAACTGGACCAGATGAAAAACAATTGGGAGGCACAACATAGACCTAGATAAAATATATGCACGCCAGAGTGTAGGTGATAAACCCTTCAAAGATTCAGAGCCTACCACAAATTTTCAGAAGTCCCATGGTTTGGGGTATGTTGGGGCAAAGAAAGGACAAATTATTGCATCTTGTAATTTCTATAGTCAGTAACTATGGGACTTGAATTACCTCACCTGGTAGGCACGTCCACGTCCTCAAGGCAGCATGTTCCATGACCAGCATCCAGCACTGAATCATACGCCAGGTGGCATGAAAGGCTAGAGGGTTAAAGTAAAGACCAAAGCAGGAAAAGAAATTCAGACTGTGGTACCAGGGTCCCTGATACTTGAATACCATAACCCACCAAGATCACATAGCCTTAGAGTATCCATGGTGGAAAAAGATGCCATGTGGTATTTATTGCAATCCCAGTAGGAGAATAACAACACTGATGCCTACTGTTCTGGAATAAGGCCATCTACAGCAGATACATCTTTGAAAAACAAGTCCTGGTATGCTCCTGGATTCTGGTAGAAATGCAGTGCCTGATCATAAGCATCAAAAACCACAAGGCCTAACCACATGCGGTCAGACCACATCAGTCAGTCATGGTGATCAAGCTGTCAGATGGATCCAGAGCCTGTACATCATGAGGTAGAAGTGGTACATCCAAGGTCGAGCATTAGCAGAAGGAGAGGACATAAGAAAGCTACGTGAGCAGGTAGCTGAGATTCTGAAGTCATCAACTATTGATGCTGTAGCTCTTGAGTATTAACTCATGGGGATCCCTTATGGACAGTTAACAGAAGAAGAGAAAAACATCTAAGTTTAGGGTTTCATAAAATTGCTTTGGGCAAAGATTTTTTTTTTTTTTAGTAAGGCCGTAAAAGCACAGACAATGAATGTAAATATAAGACAAATGGATTACATCAAGCTGAAAATAAAAAACCTCTGCTCAGCAACAAAAAAAAACAAACAGTCAACAGAGTGAAAGGACAACCTTTTGACTTGTAGAAAATACTTGAAAATTACTCATCTGACAAGGGGTTATAAATATACAAGGAATATATAAGGAACTCAACTCAATAGCAAAAAAAATCCAATTAATTCAATTAAAAGGTTGAAAAATGATCTGAGTATCTATCTGAATAGACATTTCACAAAAGATGATGATGTACAGATGATCAACAGGTATATGGAAAAATGCTCAACATGAGTATCACCAGGGCAATGCACATTAAAACCACAATGAGATACCATTTCACTTCCCTTAAAATGGCTATTTTCTAAAGACAAAAAAAAAAAAAACAAAAAACTCAAGGATGTGGAAAGGGGACTGTCAGTACACTAGCACTGACTTTGGAAATGTAAATTAGTACAGCCACTATGGAAAACAGTATAAAGGTTTCTCAGAAACTAAAAATAGGTATCCTATATGATCCAGTGATCCCACTGCTGGGTATACATCAAAAATAATAAGAGAAGGAAATAAATATATCAAAGTGATATCTGCACCTTTGTATTTGTTGTAGCTCTATTCACCACAACTAAGAGACAGCAACAACCTCAGTGCCCATCACTGAATGAACGGATAAAGCAAATAGGGACTATAATCACAATGGAATGCTATTCAGCCATAAAAAATGAATAAAATCATGTTATTTGCAGCAACATGGAGGGAAGTGGAGGACATTATGTTAAATAAAATAAGCCAGGCACAGAAAGACATATATATCATGTTCTTACTCAAATGTAAAAGCTGAAAAAGTTGATCTTGTGGGTTTTCAGATTAGAATAATAGTTACCAGAGGTTTGGAAGGGTAGGAAGGAAGAGCAAGGTGAAGAGAGATTTGTTAATGGATACAAAAACACAGTTCAATAGAAGGAATAAGTTCTAGTGTTCAGTAGCAGAGTAGGATGACTATAGTTAACAATAATTTATTGTATATTTCAAAAGAGCTAGAGAAGATTTAGAATATTCCAACACACAAAAATGGTAAGTGTTTGAGGTGATGACTATCTAGTTACTCTGCATTACACGTTGCATGTATCAAAATATCACACATCACATATATCGCCTCATAAATATGTGCAATTATTTTGCATCAATAAAAAATGAAAAAAATCAAGTTTGGTTCACAGATGTTGTGTGAGTACAAGCTGGAAGTGGATGGCAGCTGGACTGCAGCCTGACTTAGAGGTGGCCCTTAACACAGTGGCAACGAGAAATCCCGGCAGAGCTTACAGCAGCACATGTGGTGATGTTCCTAGTGTAGAAAAGAAAGTGTCCTGAGGTCAGAGTGCACCCGGATTCATGAACAGTGGCAAATGGCTGGACTAGGAAGTCAAGGGATTTGAAGAGTCAAAATTGAAACAGGGAGAAAAAGCTGGTCTTGGCTTTTTTGGTGGCATGAACCTGGCGTAGAAAGATTTGCATTAACCTGTGGGACTGGGAATGAAAAACGAAGGTCATCGTATCAAACGTTAACACCTACCTTGGAAGAGGCACTAAAGAACAAACTCACATCCACCAGTCTCTGTCATTAGTCTCCCCAGGACTAGCACAGTGGAAACATGGCTTCAATACCCGTAGTATCAGGGTTAGAAGCTGTGCGCGGGCTCAGCAGCACTGCCTGCCCTTGCCAAGGCTGATTATATGACCGGCCCCATCAGATGTTTGATCTGCTATAAATAGAGAAAAGCACTAATTGTCGTCTCTACAGGAGACCTCACAATGCCTTGGTGATTGAACCTTTCAGCCTGGAAGAGGCAGTAATTCATTTTGATAGGAAGGAACACATGTTCCAGGTATGGGTTTGACTTTTCTACGCACAGCACTTCAGCCAGCACTACCATCTGAGGACTTACAGACTGATTTACCTGTATGGGATCCTCCATGATATGGCATCAGACCAAGGAATCCACTTTAAACAAAGGAGGGTCGGGAAAGGATACCTGGCTCTCATATGTGCAACTCTAGGAGCTGCAGAGATGTAATTCTATTTCCAAAAGGGGAAACTGGAGAACACAGAAAAATTCTAGTTATAATATAAGCTTTGGCATTTTCCACCTGGACATTTTAGGCTCCTCATACCAACTGACCATCCTACAATAAAAATAGTCACCATCTTTGAAGTAGCAATACCCTTGATCTTGGGAGGAATTCTTATATACGATGAGGGGGCAGGAAGAAATATAGTTGGTATCCACGCAATCTACTTCCCTAAGTCTGATGGTAAATGGATAAGAGCAGTTAAGGCTTGAAGAGGGCAGGGTGACCAGAGGCTTGGACGGTCAGGTTCGTGCCACCAAAAAAAGCACCAAGACCAGCAGGCCTAGAAATGAAGGAAATCCAGAGTGGTAGAAGAGAAGAGAGATGGTGAGTATCATTTGAGGCCATGAAACTAGTGTGCCAGCAGGATGCAATCTTATCCTGTCAACCTCATTCTGACAAGATTCCCCCAGGAAAAGGAACCCTGGAAGATTGATTTTTGTCAGTATTTATATGAAGAAGTGGATCCTAATAGTCTAAGCAGAAGATAAGTATTCACTGGTGTGCTGCCGAGATGCCCCTATAAGAATGAAGGTCTCATTCTACCAGCTTCTATCAGTGCTGACAGCTGCCAATCTCAGCTGTCACCCCCCCCCCCTTGTGAAGTGCCTCAGGGTGCAGCAAATAAAGATTGATCATGGAGGTTATAAAGATCTGATTCCCCAACTGATGACAACATGCATAACCATCTAGCCTCAGGCTTTCCCAGGGTCACCTGTGACTTTCATTAGCTCGCAGCGCAGCCCAATGTCCCCACTGCTCACTTTCCTTCTGTTCTACAGGTGCTATTTTCAAGAGAACTCCCCAGTGGGCTTCCTGCCAACCAATCTTCATGTTATTCCAGACAATCTATGAGACGACTGGTGGTGCCCTATCAAGTAAACTGGTGCTCTGAACAAAACCCAAGAGACTCTGATTCTAGTCGTGTTTGCCTGTAATCTGTTGATGGACCTCAAGGCAGTCAATACACCACATGACCTTTATTTTATCAACACTTTTACCGTGAAAGAAATTGCTGTGGTTCTTAGTCTAAGACTAAGAAATAGAATACCTACACTTCAGTTCCTGAGTGGCTGTTAATTGGTTTTATGACTTTGAAAATAACACTCCTAGCATCTGCTCTCATCTCTAAGATGAAAGGTAGAGTGAATGATCTTTAGGGCTTTTTCCAGCTCTAATAGCCTGTGGACCTAAATATACAAATCCCACAATCATTATTTCTGTGACATTGCATTTCAGATGGCATTTTCCATTTTATGAATAACCTTGTCATCAAGAAAAAAAAATCGTATAAGTCCTGACACACATCTCTGATTTTGTTATTTCTACTCCTTTGGTTCCTTACAGACTTTTCAAAATCTTTCTTAGATATGCAGTTTTTCTCCTAGTCCTGGAAAAATGAGTAAATGATAAGAACAAGTAAGTGGTAATTAATAAAAACCAGTTGACATACTACTATGATCAAGCTTAGTCTCTTGTTTATATGTAACCTCTGTTCATCAAACAGACATTCTGTCTCTGTCTTCTTATACTATATTCATGAAATGGTCACTGCTTAAGGCTCCTCAGACATATTTTCAAGTTCCACCGAATTCTCCCCTTTCACTAATAGCCTCTGTCCTGCCTGTCTGCTCCACCCACGTTCAGTTTGAACGCCCCTCTGGCCACTGTCATAGGGGTTACCTCGAAGTACGAATTTTCCCTTCCCATCTCTCCCCTCAACTAAACGGCCCCACGCACTTTCACAAAGACAAGAGAGGTCAACACGCTGCAGCAGCAGCAGCAAATAGAAACGGGGTTGATGGCTGGCTGGTGCCATTCTGGACAGCTCCGGAGGAACCAAAACTAGAAATGAGCCGAGTCTGTCCGTGGCTTAGTGCTGCCAGAGAAGTTTTCTCAGCTAGTTTCCCAAGGCTGTATTTTCTGAGTCATCTTTTACAGCTCACAGGCCAAAACTCATAACTCATAGACTGTGTTCCCCGTCAAGATACAGTTGCCGTCAGAAGGTGGTTACTCTCCAAAGGAAGACCTTAGTCATGTCCTCCTGACAGCCTGTGGACTTCATGAGATGAACAGTGTGTTTCTCTCTGTATCAAAACCATATAGCCCTTCGCAATAACATCTCCTCTTCTCATTTTCATCTCTCCAAACCAATAACCTACTTTAACCATGTTAAAAAGAACTACACATCGGCATGGTTCACAGACTCCAAGCTATGTGACACAGAGTTCATGGCAGAGGGAAAAAGAGGGAAAACAGTGGGGGTCCTGTATTAATGTCTCCCGGGTGCTTCTTGTTGTTTGTTATCCTTCTGGAAATTGTTTTTATTCCTTATTGTTCAATAAATGTCTAAGATAGTATTGAGTTTCCCCCCCCCCAAAAAAAAACCTGCCATTAAATTGCATTGAATCAGTGAGGGATTGAAACCCAACTCTTTTAAACTAACACATGATTTTGCGCTTTCTGCGTTCCATCCACCTGGCTAAACACCAAAGTTGTCAGCTTCTTTCCCTAGTGTGAACTATTGCTAACCATTCCCTATTCCCAATTCCTGGGTCTTCAGATAGCTTTAAGATTAAAGTATCTGCCTTTCTTCATCTCATAAAGTCAGTAAACTAAGCCAGAGTTGTTGTCTGCCTTCCTTCCTCTCTTCATTGTTTGTTTTAAAGAGTAGCTAATAAATGCAAAGGCTGCAATAATCGCAGAGGTGTCACCGAAGATGGCCATCGATCATAGGCTTTCGGGTAAGCAGGGGTGGGGCTTAGCAGCTTATTGACACACACACAGATCACAACCTGTTTCGCTCAGTATGTTGTTGGGCTGAGCTCAGAACACTGACACGGAGAAAGCAGCATTAATGCCACAGTAAGTAGATGCTTACAAAAAATAAGGACGGCTATGAAACTTCTTGGAGAGAAGGAAATGTTTACTTGGATCTGCATCAAAGCCTTTTTGTTCTTTAAATGTTGCTCACCCAGCCTAATGACTTTGCACAGTAAGAGGCTTGGAGAGGAGATTTCTCATACTTGAGGCCCTCCAAACAGCTGGACATGGGGGCAGCAATGCCACCAAGAAATGCTGGTAAGTGGTAACTAGTAAAAACCAGTGTAAAATTCCTTGCACATGGGGGAAGCTGGGTTAATGAACCTAAAGTTAAAATATACTGGCTGCAGTGGCACTTAAGTGACAGGAAAGGTGTCACATTACAATCATTTTTGGAAATTCACACTCAACTTCTTCGATGTTTTTTTGCCACAGTATACAATATTAGGCATCTTAATAATTTACATTTGTTGCTTGTTGAACAATGTGGTCTCTCAGTTATATTGAAAATACAATGTCTGCAAGAACACAGATGATGGATGGACCAGCTTGGTCCTTAACTCTGCCGGTATAACATGTTCTCAGCTCTGCAGGAAAAAGGAGAGCAATTCCTTCAACTACTGAGATGAAACCGTGGTCAAGGGAACACCACAACTCCTTCCACCAGCCCCCCTAACTCTGCATGAACCCACAGGTCTTAATCACGTGACAGCTCTGGTTTAAGTGGAAATTGACGAGAAAACATCGTGTCACGGAAAACTGAGAGCTATAAAATTGCCAAGCATCATGTTCCCATTAGAAATGGCCACCAGGTGCTTCTTTTGATATTATTTAGGCTTTTTATCCCTTACACAGCAATGATACAGCTATTTTTAGTTTGATGGATAAGAGTTTCTTTTAAAAATCTGTCAACTACCCAACATGCTTATAAGCATGACATCTATATTAGTAATTTGTGGCATTTGTATATTTGTGCAAGGCTTTAGAGTTTCAAATTGCATGCAAATATATTCTCATTCAATTAAAAACATTTGGTATTTTTAAAGGCCTTACAATGAGCCAGGAACATTACCCACGCCCAAAAACGCATAACCAGGAAGGAGGCATCATCATCTCCATCCAGCCAATGGTGACATAAGGCGGGGAAAGCAAAGTCACATTCCAAGGTCATGATAGAAAATAGATCAGACAAAAGGTTAGCAAGTGACAGCAGACAAAAAGACTTATAAAAACATAAAGGTCAGTTACCAAGTAACTGTGAATTACTAGACATCATGAGTACATAAAGAGAAAAATCTAAAGCCTCTGATAACTCAGAAGCCTCAATGATGTTAGTGTTTCAACAACTCTATCCCACCAAACATTTGAAATTAAACCCCTAATTTTAACTTCTTTCCATTTATTTCCTCTTCTTTTTCTATTAGAGGCACAGTGAGTAAGAACTTACCAACTCTCATAATCATACATAGGGATTCTTTACCATTTTGTGTGTTGCTGACACGTTGGCCAACTGGTAAGTCTATGAAGCACTTCTCAGGCTAATATTTTTGATGCAGAAAAGAAAATAGGTTGTATTACAACAGATACAGATCCCATTGAAACACAGTTATAAAAATATCCAAAATGACATGCTTCAATAGGAAATGCATTAAGTAACAAGCTCTAGCTGCAGGCCTAACAGCTACTATAATTTAAAAGTAATGATACATCATAAATGGTGTTTTAAGATATCTACAACAACTGTAATGTGATGTAAAAATATCTGTGATTTCTATTGGTGACAAGGTCACAGACACTGTTAATACTACTGAGGTTTGTACCATCATATATAATTGAAGAAATTGCTAAATTTCAGTTAGTGATTAATTATTAAAAAGATGGAATTTTTTACAGATGACTTGCATTCTATCCAAGGGCCTCTTGCGGGTTCATGAACCTTATATTAAAAACTTCTGCCACAGTAGGAAGGAACGGGTAGGAACATCCAGAATGCACATGAAGTACTCATAGTAGCCTGAATTAGGATGAGATTTCATCAGCCCAGATGAGAACACTGGCCTGCGCTTCTTTTCCAATTCCCCACATCCCCTACAACAATGTTGGATAAATACAAGACAGGTGCTCAGGAACACTTGTTACGTGACTCAGGGCTGCTCCTGCCTCTCTCTCTAATCCCACTGCAAGGGTCTCCCTTCCTGATGTGACTTCTGTCCCTCCTACTGATGACAGGTGGTCCCTCCTTAACAAAACATGCACGTGGCCTTAGTCAGCAAGAGGACTAAGAATGACACAGCCCCTTATCTCCAGTGGCAGGTGGGAAAATTACAATAGCAAAATGGGAATAAAACAAATTAAAAACGTATCAGAGAGAATGTTTCACTTAATATGGCTTCTACTTTGACAAATGGCTCCTCCTCCTAGTGGAACACTTTATTTTGTATGACACCAAATGGCAGAAATAAATCAAAAGCATTGTTTAGTTGGGGTAAGGAAAGAAATAAAACTTGAATGAATTTAAACTGTAAGTCAAAATGGTACACAGATGTGGCTGATGAATGACAGCGATTTGCTCGTGAAGGTTTCATTATGCAAATTATGTTATTTGTTTTCTAGCTTCACTCCAAACAACGATGGGGCCAGATTAGAAGCAAATCATATTCTTATCAAGTGTCTCATCAATGTGACCTAAAATATTATAGAATTTACCATGTGCTGGCCATTCTTATTTTACCCATTGATCATTTAATTTCCAGTGTTGAATGGAAATTCTGTAATGTCATCACCTAAGTTGCACCAGCCAGTATTATGGAAAATGAGGCTTATAGTAGAAAGAACGAAGTGATTTTTCTAGGCTTCTTGCCATTTAAATAAGTTATTTCTTGTTTTGTACTAGTATGTTTGTATTTCCTATTATGCCTCCATAGTAACAGTGGAAAGCCAAGTATCTTTGAGCTAATGAAACAGCAAATAGAAGCATATTAGAACAGATCCTTCTCTGAAGCCAGATTTCCTTCTGTGGCAACTTGTCTCTTCCAGTTCAAAACATGTCTGCCTCTTTCCTTCCTGGCTCTAATTCTCCCCGACTATGTTTCCTCTCTCTCTGCTTGTCTCTTCTCAAGTTAGGTACCTCCACAGTTTCTCTTTTCTGCCTCCCCTTGTTTCTAACGATGACTTTATGTCTAGAGTAATCACACCGTGAGTGGCATGCAGCCAGATACGATAAAGAATCTAAAATGATAAACAATGTAATTTTGTAGTGAATTAAAACTCATCCTTTACTTGAATCTTGGTAGAAACAAGTAGCTATCAAAAAGATATGAAAAATATAAGAGAGAAATATTTAAAATTCCCCAACTCTATTCATTATTATTTTTTCCTGTATGGACTGGGAAAAGACTCTAATTTAGTAATAAAATAGCTCATATTTCAACTACTTAAGAGTCATTTTACTAGTAAAATCTTTATGCTCTCTAATCTCCATATGCTGACCCCCACAATAAAGTGTCTTCTTAAAACAAAAAACAATGTCTTCTTACAAATCTGAGCAATACTACTGCCAGTCTAGAAAGCAACAACAACAACAAAAGTAGACCAAGGCAATAAGTTTTCAGGGCTAAAAGGAAGTTATATCATCGTGGTCTGTTTACTATTCTGTTCAAATGAATAAATATTTATTGATCCTTTGGGATGTGAAAAGTTTTTGAGGACTAGGAAATCTTTGGCAATGGCTGTACCTAAGGAATAAATAGAAGGAGTGATGGTGTTCACCCTAAGGATTGTGGTAAGACTTTTGAGCAAGGAAATTATATGGCCTTAGCTCCACTTGATGAAGAAGAAGAAGAAGAAGAAGAAGAAGAAGAAGAAGAAGAAGAAGAAGAAGAAGAAGAAGAAGAAGAAGAAGAAGAAGAAGAAGAAGAAGAAGATTTTGAGACCGAGTCTCACTCTGTCACCCTGGGGAGAATGCAGTGGCCTCATAGCTCACAGCAACCTCAAACTCTTGGGCTCAAAAGACCCTCTTGCCTCCTCCTCCTGAGTAGCTGGGACCACAAGTGCCTACCACTGCGCCAGGCTAATTTTTCTATTTTTAGTAGAGATGGGGTCTCACTCTTGCTCAGGCTGGTCTAGAACTCCTGAGCTCAGGTGATCCTCCCTCCTTGGCCTCCCAGAGGGCTAGGAATACAGGCATGAGCCACCATGCCCAACTCACTTTATGATTGTTAAGAAGGAAGAATTAGAAGACAATAAACTTTAAAGAATGGGCAACAACCTAAGAGACCTTTTTTTGTTGTTTGATATTCACTCTGCCTTTGAAGTTTATAACATCTTATGAACAAGGACCACACCATTCATATTTATGTTCTAAACCTACATCCAATCATTTCCATATATGTATAAATATCAAAGAATCATTCAATATCAGTATTAGGCCAACTAGTTTAAACTTCATTTTAAAGATCTTAATCTTGAGGTCAAAACTGTTTGTTTTGTTCAAGGTCACATAGCCAGTGGTTTTATTGAGATTAAATTTTGCATTTATAGACTTCATTTCAAGTGACCGTTCCAACATTTTACAGGTGATGGAGCCAGGCATACCACTAGGCCCAGAGTAAATGCTTACAAATTTTTAGTTTTTATCTAATTCTGATAACATTTACTAAGATAGTGTGTTTTGATCCTTTCTTAATGTTAGAACTAGGAGTCACATCTTAAACATTCCCTGTATTTTAAGATTCAAAGGACTTTCTACTGGGGAAAACAAATTATTCAGAATATTGAAATAAAACCTAATTAACCAATTCAAGTATTATTACTTATATATTGCTCTAGCATCTAATGAAAAGGCTTATGAAATATTAAGGAAATATTTCTACTTTCTTAATCATTAAATTATTTGGAGAATTCATAGAGAGTGAAAGATTATTCTAATTCCAAAAGAAGAAACCTTATTTAATATATTCAAGAAGGTTTACAGGTAATTTGGGGGTAACTCATTTATTATGAACTTTTCTTGTTAAACATGGCAGATTTAGCTCTTCTTTCTCTCCAAATTCTACTCATATAAAAGTGAGGGGAATGAAAACAAAAGACATGGGTTCAGAGATATTAGTAGATGAAAGATGTTGATATAATTTTGTCAGATAAAATGCAGATTGATGGGTAGCAATTAGCAGAGAAGAGAAAGCTGAAAGTCTCTCATAGTTCAGAGCCTTGAAACAAGTCAGGAACTGGAGCCACCAGGTAATTTTAACTCTTAAGATAGGCAGGAGTTGCCATTTGATCCTGCGATTCCTCTACTAGGTGTATATCCAAAAGACCAAAAATCACTTCATAACAAAGATATTTGCACAGATTGTTCATTGCAGCTCAATTCATAATAGCCAAGTCATGGAAGAAGGCCAAGTGCCCATCGACCCATGAGGATTAATAAATTGTGGTATATGTACACCATGGAATATTATGCAGCCTTAAAAAAGGTTGGAGACTTTACCTCTTTTACATTTACATGGATGGAGCTGGACCACATCCTACTTAGTAAAGTATCTCAAAAATGGAAGAAAAAAATATCCAATGTACTCAGTACTATTAGGAAGTAACATTGAGGGTCTAAGGCGCCTAGTGCAGGAAAGGGGCCTGTAGCATCCATGCTAGACAGATAAATAGCCTACTTCACAGTTTTGCCGTGGGTGA
>CAUYPK010005565.1:0-15062 GCA_963574355.1 Loris lydekkerianus | reverse complement strand
GACCCTGTCACTCACCTCTTCCCCCGCCTTCTTTCCCTGCCCCTTCTCCACAATAAAAAAAAAAAAAGACTCAGCTTTCCTTCTAATTTGATCTGATTATTCTAAGCAAAGACAAACTTGACCATTTTAAATGTGAGAAGATATGAAACCCACATTTCCACAAAAAGCATAAAAAGAATGAGCAGCCATGTTTTTAAATGTGGACACTTAATGTTTCTATTTTTATATAAAGGCTTATCAAAAAGTTTCTACCAAAATGCCTCTCAATAAGAGTAAGAAAATAATAGTGAAAGTTCTGGGAATATAATATTACATTAAAAGAAAATGTCGTTTAAGTGCCTTGTTTTATTGCTAATTTGCATGAAATGCTCACATTTGCTGATATTTTGTATTTGTTAATTCTTTAATTATAGTAGCAGATAAAATGTAGGAAGCTTAGTGAAATTTAAATTTCAGAAAAACAATTTTTGTTTTGTTTTTTTTTTTTGTTGTTGTTGTTTAAACCGTTCTATGGATAGAATGGGACATACTTATATTAAAAAAAAAAAAAAAATCATTGTTTACCTGAAATTCAAACTTAATTAGAGGCTTGCAATTTTATTACCTCACTCTGCTAAGCCTAACTTTAATTTAGATGTACATCCTTTTCAGTCTTTTATTACAATGATGCTTTAGGAAGACATGCTATATTTTTGCAGGTCTTTTCTTATCCTATGATTCAATATATAGTATATAATGGCCTTCATGCACCTCAGTTTTTGGTGTACTAATACTGTTTTTGGTCAGACTTATCTTTAATAAGCAAGGTCTTCAAACAAGTGTCAAAGTCATAGAGACTATTTTGAGACAAGCACACTTTTTAGATTTCTCCAGATTCTGCTAATGTGGTTTATATACAATCCTATATTAAGATGACTTTGTATCTTTATGTTCAAAATTTTTAGAATCTAATCTTCAAATATACAGCTACTATAACATCCACCCACATGTACAATCAGAGCCTGTATTCTAAATTTCACTATGTTGATGTATACTGCAGAGCTCAGGACCCTCAGGTTGTGAATAGCATAATTATATTCATTTACCTTTGAACTTTATTCTTCAAATAAATCCTTTATGTGGACCAGAATTTAATAAATTTAGTCAATGTTGGTTGAAAAATGAGAAATTGTTCATAGACAAAGTAAAAGGCAATTTCTAACATAACTTTAGGTAATAACCAGAAAAACAGTTGCAATGGAAATTTTTTCATTCCATGCTGCACTCGTTTATAACAAGTTTCTGATAAATTTTATTTTGTATTATTTCACTTTCAAACCTGAAACTAAATATTTCAAATGCATGATGTTAAGCTATATAAATATAATTGAAAATTTAGTTTATACATTTATTCTCAGCAATTAAAAGTAGACCTAACTATTTCCTTTGAAGAGAATCTGAGACATCTCAAACATCTTCCTGTCACTAAAAGTGAGAGTGTAAAACCCTCTATGTCTGATTTTGTGCATTAAAGGAGGTTATTCAACTGAAGCAAATCCGCAGCTATGTTAATTTCTCTTAGGAAAAAAAGTCTGTTGAAGGAGATAAACCCTTACCTGAATTTCTTTTTCAGATCAAAGAAAATATACCTTTTTATTTTTGAAAACGTGTCTGAAAGAATTATAATCGTATATTGTAAACTTTATACTAAATCACAGAATTTTGAGCAGAAAACAATCAAATCTTCTTTATACCTTGCATTAACATTTTTACTATTGGTATTTGAATAGTTTTGCTGATGGGTCAGAAAATAGCATGAGTTATATATAGTTGGATATCAAAGGGAAAAATAATGGAACAAAACAAGGATTTCTGGAAGAGCTATCAGAAAATACTGGCACTCATTATTATAGGTGTGAATGTTTTAGTATCAACAAAATGTGCTATTATTCTTTTTCCTTTTAACATAACTCTCTATATTTTCAAGGTGACTTAAAATCATGATGTGATTTGCACAAAGTATTCATAGTTACAACAGACCTATATGTTATGTGTTATCCATAATGTGATGCTGTGATAATCCACTGCAAATATCCTTATGATAACATTTTTTTTTTCTTTCAAAATAGATGCCCAGTAATGGAATTGTGAGATAAAATGGAAGGTTTAATTTTGAGTTCTTTGAGGATTGATTCTCCACACTTTTTTCCATAGAGGCTGTATTAGTTGGCAGTCCCACCAACAGTATAAAAGTGTTCTCTTCTCTCCACATCTACACAAGCACCTGCAGCTTTGAGACTTTGTGATGTGGGGTAGTCTCACAGAAGTTAGGTAATATCTGAGAGTGGCTTCGATTTGCATTTTTCTGATGTTTAGGACAATGCACATTTTTTTCATATATTTATTAGCCATTCATCTGTCGTCTTCAGAGAAGTTTCTGTTGCCGTCCCTTGCCCACTGATAGATGGGATTGTTTGCTTTTTTTTTTTTTTTTTTTTTTTGGTGAACTGTTTATCACAGCCCAGTTTACAATAGCCAAGATGTGTAAACTACCTAAATGCCATCAACCAAGGAATGGATTAATAAACTCTGGTATATGTATACCCTGAAATATTATTCAGATATGAAAATGATGGGGGCCTTACATCTTTTGTATTAACCTGGATAGAGTTGTAACAGAGTTCTTTTTTGTAAAGTATCACAAGAATGGAGAAACAAGTATCCAATGTACTCAATTCTGATAGGAAGCTAGTCGACAATCTAATACAGGGAGGGGGGTAGGGATTGGTGTGCTCCCACTTAATGGGCACAATGAGGGGCAATATGGCACATCTCCTGGGGGCAGAACACAACTAGACAGGGACTATACCTCACAAATGCAAACATTGTAACTTAATTCTTTACACCTTCAAATTAACCTGAAAATAAAAAAATAATGTGATGCTGAAAATATTGTATTTCCTATTTACTTTATAGTACAGGTTCTTTGAATTTCCAAATTCAAAGACTCTTCTGACACTAATTCTAAGTGCTTATGGGAAAGTAGGGAAACTTACAAAGATCCCTACTATCAGGTTTGAACATCATTCATTCTCTTGGGAATGACTATATTATATAGGTATGAAATACATTTTGCATGAATTATGAAGGTATAAAAATAAGGTAAGCAACAAAACACTAAAGGTTTTATTTGAAGTCTTTATACTAATAATGCTTACATGGGATTTAAAAACATAAAAAATATATATAGAGAGAACTTAATTTTATGTATAATTTAAGTCAATATAATTTTTCAATTCAAATTATCACTTATTGTCAATGTAATATAATCAGTGCTTCTCATATTAAATAATACAGAGGGAAGTCTTAAAGGTACACTGGAAACCATTGATGGTCCAGGAAATAATTACATTTATGTATACTGTATTAAAACACAATTCTAATTATAAATTGAAACGAATAAATGCTATCACAATAATGCATTTGAGGAAGAAAGTGAATGCTTAATATATATTTGGAGAAAGAAGGAAAAATGAAGGGGGAGAAAAGGTTATGGTTATTGCATGTAAGAGTTACGATTACTTGTGTCCAACATGCTGCAATTCATTCCTACCCTCTCAGCATACACGTCCTTCCTGCATCACAGTCTAGCATCTGTTTGTTCACACTCTATATGGCCCACCATGTGACTGCTCGGAAAAGTAAAATATGGCAGAAGTGGCCCTGGTCAGTTGAGAGGACTGGGATCTCTTAGAATGCTTTCCTTTGGAAGTCAGTCATCATGTAGGAAATGGATGTGTCTTGAAACTGTCAAGCTTTCAAGTTATAAAAAGCCCAACCAAGCTTTGAGAATTAAAACACCATATGCTAAGGAGTAAATGGGAATGAAGGTACCAAACATAGGAGGGAAAATCTCTACACTGCATATTCAACCCAGTAGAGACCTCAGATCTGTAGCTCGGGCATGTGAGCCAGTAAGAGAAAACCAATCCAACTCCCTGTAAACCCCCAAATCAAAGAGAGAGAAAAACGGTTACTCTAAGGCACCATTTTTTCCACAAGACTTGCTATTTAGTGAGTGATAGGTAACTAAATAAGGGCTTACGTTCAACAATTTCCTGAAACTTGAGTAAGTTCCATTCAAACTGATTCATGTGTGTGTCTTTGCTGCAGTGCAAGAACTCTGGATCCTGTCCCCAACAGTTAGGTATTCTTACAGGAGGGAAAGGAAACCCTCAGCTTCTGTACTGTAAGCCCAAAGATACAATCTATCTCACTGCAAAGCATGGTTTAAACAGTGAAAAATACATGTTAGGTATGACAAAATACAGGAAGACAATAGCTAAAAAAAATGGTATCAAGGTTTAGAGGCTACATTTGTTTAATTGAGAGTAACTTAAAGCATAGAATAATAAAATGTGGGTATGAGGAATACACAAAAATTAAAAGTGGCTAAAGACTGGAATTACAGGGACTATCCAGAAAAAGGCAATGAGATTTCCTGCCCTCATTCTCCAAGAAAGCAAGCCTCTTGGGGGAAGACAATGGCTGATATTCCATGAAGAAACTTGGTTGAAATATTATGAGAGGAGGAAATTTGGAGTGATAGAGAAGTACAAATTTTCTTAACCCTCCCCCCAAAAAACATAATAAATTGGAGGGCATAGGAGGTTTAGTATGGAAAACACAGCCCATCTCAAAAGAAAAAAAAAAAAAAAATATATATATATATATATATGTATATATATATATTTAAAAGATATTAAATACATGTTGCTATTGTAACTCCTTACCCCTAAATTTATGATATAAGTACAGTAGTATTATTCATGGTTGCCTCGGTAAATGTTAAAATAAGGAATACTTAATTTATAGATGAAAGCCAGAAAAAAACTAACAAGCAGTTGCCCAAAGGTGTGGATATTGACTATGTTAGAATTTGAACCCAAGAAATCTAATTCTAGTGTTTCCTTAGCATTTTTTGGAATACACAAAGTGCAACTACTAATGGAAGTTCTGAGCATTGAAAACCACACAAAATACTGTGACATCCAGTGGCTAACTCTCTTGGATTTTGAAACCTCTCACTAATAAGCTCTTTACTACCTAAAGACAATTAAGGACATGCGATTCTACAAACATATGTATGATCTTTATCAAGTTTACAAAACAAAAATTAGAAAGGAGAAAAAAAAGGAAGAAAAGTTATTGTTCAATATAGATAGGGTAATGTGTACATTTCAGTGAGTAAACATGTTAAAACATGTCCAAATAATTCTAACATGTACTTTGTGCATTTCAATTTCATATTTGGGTAAATTTTAATTAAAATGTATAATAAACCTTGAGGACTTTCAAGACTTTTTTATGTTTCATTTCATTTTTACACTTGAAAAGCTTTTTAAAATTTGATAATTGTTTCTATATTGCAGCTTAGATTTAACAGCATGTCTGAAGGACAGAACTACCATCAGGACTGGCTTTATGGATGTGCATCATGAGCGTAAAACACTGCATGAGAGGGTCCCACGTTTGGTTTAATTCTCTGGTGTCACCAATTTAAATTCTCAATAATTTTGGAATTAAGGGTTCCCTATTTTCTTTCCTTCTCTTTTCTTTCTTTCTTTCTTTTTTTTTTTTTTTTTTTTTTTTTTTTTTTGTGACAGAGTCTCACTTTGTCAACTTGGTAGAGTGCTCTGGAGTCATAGCTCACAGTAACCTCAAACTCTTGGGCTCAAGTGATCCTTTTCCCTCAGCCTCCAGAATAGCTGGGACTACAGACACCTGCCACAATGCCCGTCTACTTTTAGAGATGGGGTCTCGCTCTTGCTCAGTCTAGTCTTAAACTCCTAAGCTTAAGGCAATTACAGGCGTGAGCCACCACGCTTGGCCAAGAGTCCCCTATTTTATTTATACTGGACACTGGAGAATTAGAAGCCAGTTCTAAAGACACTACAGTAAATATTTCATCTAATTATCAATTTGTAACTGAGTAACTCAGAATTTAGATTCAAATTTTGTGATTTCTAATATATTCTACTTGTGTCTTTATTATTATTTGGCATGAAATACTTTGTGAATTTAGTGGCCTGGAAGCTATCACATGGTAGAAAGAAGGTATTTATCACACTGCAGAAGCCTCACAAATCATCGTGTATCTTTGGATAAAGTTGACAAGCAGTTAAACAGATGGAACTACTAATTTGAAAGCAAGGAACATACGGTATCTCTCACTGTCCCTCATTATAAGAGACATACCTCATTTTAGACCCAAGTGTAGCTCCATCCCACACAGACCCGATGTTATCTGACATTTATTATGGTAAACTATTTACATCAGAAATGCTACATTATGAAAATAAGGCTACAGAATATCTTATTTATGCTTAGACATTAATCATACAACTTTAAACCTCCTACATCACACTTTCCATGTGTTCTCCATTCTGTTTCTTTACCACATATTCTTCCTGCCCTTTAGTCTTGGACATCTAAGAAATTTAAAGTAGTATGTTCGTTCTGTGTTGGTAATAGCATTTTGCCAAATATAAATGATAACCTATAACGTAAGGAATATTACACTTTATGAAAGAGGATCTATTTTTAAAGTAGTTATAAATCAGAAGTTACAACCTCTGGCAAAACTAATGTAATACATTAAACAAAGCACCAAAATTTTTTGTGCTTTGTTCTGGAACTGATATTTGCACTTTTGCACAATAGTTTGTGTTTTAAGATGAAATATTCACAAATGAATAGATCTATGAATGAATAAATCTTTACATATAATTAATATGTCTATCTATCTGAGCTATTTTTTTCGGTTCTTCAGAGATAAAGCATAAGAAACTGTGAAGGGGGTTATGTTAAAAGGAATTATCTCTTCTCCATCTTTCAGAGAAGTCTTTCTGCCCGCTGAGATAGTGACTGAGGTAATAATCATACAATCACTTCTAAAACAAAAAAGAGGAAAAAAGGAAGTTAGCTACACATGATCCTAGAAAACAAAACCTTTAAATAAAATGACCTGAGAAGAAACTTTTCAGCATGGAACTAAATGAAAGATGAAAAGAACTAAATGGTTTTGGAAAGAATAACAGGAAAGTATAGAAATAATTTAGAAACATAACAATTTAGATCTTTAAAACCATTTAATGCTATAGTTTGGTACATAATTATCAAAGTCAAATGATTTTCTCTTTTAAGTCTAGCTTATACCTATCTTATTTTTAGTAAAAATATTTTAAATGTATGTATTTTTAACAGTATATATGCACAGCCTTTAACTCTGTTTGCAGCTATTGCTGTTTTTAATGCTGTCTTAGTGGTTCTAAAAGCTGATATCAACTTTCAATTACCTGAGGAAACTTAAAACTTGCACCTTAGACAAATTAAACCAGGATAATTGGTGACTCTGAGTCTTTTATTTTTAAAGATACACCAGTAATTTCAATATATAAGCAATTAAGAACACTACATCTCTTAACCAAAATGCCATTAACCAATATGTTATTAATTTTCATTAATCATTTGCCAGTTTGTCTTTGTAGGTGACAGAGTAGATTACATCCTATGTTACAAACAAGAAAAAAGAATTAGACCAACTATTTTTAAAAATAAGTCGCAATGTAAAATGCATCCATTATTATTATGCAGTTTGGTGAGTTTTGACAAATATAAATATACATATAAACATAATCTCAGTAAAGATATTTAATGTTTCAATCACCCCAAAATGTTATAACATACAGTACCTGCAAATTATCTAATTTCTATCACCATAGATTAGTTTTTCCTGTTATAGAAATTAACACAAATTGGGCCTTTGGCTTATCATATTTTTGAGGTTTGTTGGTATTGTTGTTCAGCATATTTTTGGCTCTTAACAATAATTCATATCTTTTATTGCTGAGTAGTATTGTATAAATATGCCAGAACTTGTTTAACCATTCATTGTAGGCATTTATATTGGTTTGAGTTAGTTCCTTATTAATGTGAATAAATTTACCATGGATATTTTTATGAAAGGTTCTATAAGAAAATATGTTTTAATTTCTCTTAAATACTTACAGGTAGAATTGCCATATAATATGTTATTTACAAGTTTAATTTACAAGAAACAGCCAAATTGCTTTTCAATACAAGTTGTTCCATTTCATGCGTCCAACATCAGTTTTTGAGAGCTCTAGTTATTCCAACATCGTCACCAACAATTACTATTGTAAGTCTTTTTAATTTCAGATGTTCTAGTAATTACATGAGAAACATCCCATTGTGGTTTTAATATTCCTTTTCTTGATAATATTGATTTTGATTGTCTTTGGTTTTGCATTTTGGACAGCTGTATGTCTCATTTTTTTAAGTCTCTCCACAGAATGTTGCCATTGAAAATAAGCTTGTTTGTCTTCTAACTGAGGTACAGTGTTCACTAGGTATTTTGCATTTTAGGCCTTTGTCAGATAAATGTATTGAAAATATACTATCCATGTCCATAATTTGCCTTTTCTATTTTAAATGTAATTGTTTGACAATGAGAAAAATTTGTTGTGAAAAAGTCTAGTGATACTTTTTCTATTATGCCTAATTTTAGGTCCTAAATAAACATTATACCTTTTTCTCCTTCATATTATTCATATATTTATTAATTTTCCATTTTAAATCTAACTTTGTTCTATATAAAATGAACTTATTGGAGAAGTAGTATTAAAATTATTTGTTGTTAACTTTTATTTGCTAATATTATGTGAAGTATTTTTGAATATTCCTCAAGGATATTAGTCTTTAGTTTTCTTTTCTTGCAATCTTTCACTGTGTTTATTCCTGGTGTAGCATAATATTCTCCTCACAAATGAGCTGAATAGTGTTTATTTTTTCACTACTTTCTGAAAAAATTTATGTCAGATTCGTATAAAAAAGTCACTAGTGATGCCAACTAGACCTGTAGTTTTGTTGTGAAATAAAGATAAGGCACTTAATTATAAATTTGTTTTTCTTGTAGAGATAAAGATATTCATATTTTTATATGTTCTTGTGTCAGTTATTATGATTCAGATTTTTCAGAGATATATTTATCTAAATTATTGACATAATTGCATCATTTAAAATAATAGTCTCTAATCATTCTTTAATGTTAGTAAGATATGTAGCAATGTTTCTTATGCCATTTCTAATATTAGTAAATTGTGTTTTTGTTTCTTTGGTTCATAATCATTGTTTTTAGAACCATAATTTGTGATGAGAACTCCACTGTTAATCTTAGTGAGAATACATAACATGTGAAACTCCATTTTTCTCTTGCTGCATTAATGATCGTTTGTGATTCGAAGTTTGATTGTAATGTTTCTAGATTTTTATGTCCTTGTGTTTATTCTATTTGAAATTAATTGAGAGATTTAGATGTTTGCATTCATATCGTTTATTAAATTTGGAAAGTTTCTGCTGCATTTCATTAATTTTTTTTTTCTGTTCTCTTTCTCTTTTCCTTCTGAAACCCCAATAAGGATATATTTGTCTAGTTCATGATATTCAACATATTCTTATACATTGATCTATTTTCTTCACTTTTTTTTTCATTCTGAACTTTATCCCTAGCCTTAAAAAGAAAAAAAAAAAAAAAAAATACAAAAATGACAGAAGAGTCAATCCTGGAGATGACAGCCATCCTTAAACAAAAAAAAAAAAAAAAAAAAAAGAGGGTGTGTAAGTATCTCACAAAATAGAAAATATCAATAAAATGATAGAAATTTTAGATGGACACAATCTATAAAATAGAGACTTCAGTGACCACACATGACAAGGAATATAATCTCTTAAAAAATAGTAAAAGTCACTAGACTAACAGAGCACTACAGCTTTTAATAACATATGTATATTATTAAATATATATATATATATATATATATAAACTAGAGTCTGAGAAATGTAAAACTTTGATTTCCAGTTACCATCTTGAAATATTCAAATATCTAGCTTTAAAAAGTAACAAAAATTGTAAGACTTACAAGGAAACAGGAATATATGGCACATTCAGTGAAATAAAATGAATTGATTAAAAGATCCTGAACAAGCCTAGACAATTGGATTTACTATCAAAATGCTTCAGAATAACTGTCTTAAATATGTTGAAAGAATTAAAATAAATCTTAGACAAATAACACAAGGAAATGAGGACAATAATGTAAAAACAAAATGAGTATCTAAAAGGATAGAAACTATAAGAATAAAATACAAATTTTGGAACTAAAAAACGCAGTAACTAACGTAAAAAAAAAAATTTACTATAGCAGTACAGCAGCAGATTTGAGCTGACAGAAAAAAGAGTCATCAAATTTAATATAGAATAATTTAAATTACCCAGCCTGAAAATAAAAGAGTTGACAGTTCTCATGTTTTGAATTTCTGCCTGGAGTATAATCTCTGTGCTAATGAATGGAAGGTGGATATGGTGGACAAGATGGCCTTCTTCTTCTACACTTATTTCACTGCCCTTTGTGGAGAGTTAATAGTGGAGTTTTAACCCTGGATTTCTCTATTTGTCTTTCTGGCATGGAACCTTTACCTTAAAATAAGAGAGGGATGGTGAGGTGATTGGTAGCCCATGTTTTTTAACCTGGCTATCATTGCCTACCACTCTCACCCAGAATAGAGCCTTTTTTGAGGAGTAGGTGTTGAGCAGATAATAAGAGTCATCAGTTTTCCTGGTGGTACACACTCATTGAATATTTTATATCATAAAACTGAGGAATAGGGATGGAGATTAAAGCAGTTTCTGCCTTAAATGTCACAAATTCTCATTGCTTTTTCTGAGATTCTGTAAATATTCTTGACTTTTTTTTAATTTATTGCATGCCTTTTAGTCAATTTTTAGATGGTTGTTTTTGATAATTTTCACCACTTTAATGGTTTAATGGTTGTTTCAGTATAGAAATGGTTCACAGAAAGTCATTCACTGCCATTCCCTAAGTGTTACCACCACCAGATTTATTTCAAATAACATTTACATGCTATATGTATTTATAGGAAACATTTTACTTTTAAAATTCCTTTACTTTTATACATCAAGTATATTTTCATACATATTTACCAGCATACATCATCTCATTCATTGATATATAAATAACTATTTTATAGATTTTATTTTATTTTTCTCAGTTTTGCAGCATACTTTGTTAGTTTATCATGATCTCTATCAAACTATTTTCTTGTTCATGTAAGTGCAAGAATATTTTGACATTTTATTTCATATCTCCTTTTCTGATCTCTAGACAATTATTGTCATACTTTTCACTCCTTGTGAGGTATAAACTCCATATTACACTTTAATAATTTTAATTTAAAAGCATTTATTTCTTCAGTAAATTGCAAACTTTTCAAATATGTACTTTTACATTTAACCATGCATTAATAATTTAATTAATTCCAGTGCTTTTAAATTAATTATGTAAATTGTTATTTCCATCTGACTTTTTTTAGTATAAAATATTTTTCTTCAATATTTTTATCAGTGCAGGTCTCCTAACAATACAAATTCTAATCCATTATCTCTTACACTTTTGCCATAAATTGTGTTTATCTTTCCTCATTTTTAAAGAAAATTTTGCTACACATAAAATTCTTGCTTAAGGGTTAATATTGTACCTTCACTAATTTACATACTTATCATTTCACTGTGATATGCTTTTCATATTTTTTGCTTGTCTATAATACTTTGCCAAACACACACACATACACATGCATACACTCACACATCCTTCATTCTCTTATTTTTTTTGAAATCTAGTTTCCAGAAATATAATAAAGATTTTTTATGGTTTAGTTTTTTTAAACACTTTTTCTCTTTCATTTCTCCCTCCATGTCTTCTTTTATTTCTTCTTTTAACCTTTCTTTTCTTTCTTTACTCATTCTTACCCAGATTTTGTTTGAGATGATCTGAGTTTTCTACATAGTGTTGCTATTTCATCAAATTTGAAAGACATTTCAATTTTTTTTTTTATTCTGCTGTTTCTATTATTTTGGAACTCCAATTCTTAAAATATTAGAAAATATCATTGCATGAATGTACACAGCTATGATTTAATAATGAAAAATATTAGAAAATATCAAATGTTTCAAAAGGTCAAAATGTCTCTATGCATTTTTCACTATTGTTTAGTCTGTGCTTTATTTTAAGTAGTGATTTTTTTATCTGGTATTCATATTTCTTCTGCTTTTAAACTATTTATTTAATAATCATTTCAGGTATGAATATTTCACCAGAATTTCTAATTGGTTTATTGTTAGATTCCCATTTCTCTCCTTATTGTGGTTACCATTTTTCTTTTTATTCTGGAATCTGTTTATATATCTCATGTCTATATCTATTTCTATTGACTGAAATTTCTCTGATATTACTAGGGTATTTTAGGATGATGATCTCATACCTTTCTATTATCTTTTATGGTTAATAGAGATGATAAAGATTATAACATTGAGGGTTTATATCACTGTCTAATAAATTAGCTGTATAACTTACAAGAATTAAGATAAATAAAACAAAGATAAAGAGACAGACTTAGAACGTGGATATTTCCTTCGTTTATTTTATTAAAAAAATATTTCTATTTCTAAATAAAGTGTAAATCATGAACAGAAGATAAATATTATTATTCTCCAGCTGCCTGGTCAAAGAATCAGCAGTAGGAAATTGATTATCTTTTCTTGGAGGTGCTAAAATTGTACTAAGAACTAAATATATTGCATCAAGAATATTCATCAATTATGGTTTCTCAAATTTCCAGCACACTAAGAAATCATACTCCATTAGTCAGAATTAACTACAGTGGAAACTGAAAATAGGAGGGATGTAGAGATACTCACATGCCAAGGTTTTGTTTCAGCAGTTTATGAGCATTTCCTGAATTGCCAACAAAAGGGCATTTGAGGACATTTCTGTTTTTGTCAAATATTTTTCTGTTAATCTTGGTGTAAAAACAAATTTGATTAATAGGACAAAACTAATTTACCCTTCCTAGAATTGCATTCATCTTATTTAATTTGAGCTTTGTGTTTTTTGTCAGTTTTAATATTAATAATATGTAGCTGAATAGGACTCAGGCAAAATCCTCACTTATATCTGGGTTGTATCACCACAGGGTGAATATAGTTAAGGATAAAGGATAGTCTCTGATAGCTGGAAGGAGAATATTGAATATTCCCAATACAAGGAAGTTATAAGTATTTGAGATAGCATATTCTATCTGATCACTATACCTTATATGTATCAAAACATTACTAGGCATTCCATAGATATGTATAATTATTATTTGTGAATTAAAAAATAGTAAAAAATGTTTATTTAATGAGCAATCTCCTTCCTTGGCATTTATTTGAGGATGTCAATCATCTGAGGATGATTAAGTTTTAGGACCAAAAGTAGTTCTTCAAAAAAAGCTTTTCTCTGAATTCTGTGGAGGAAGGAGAGGGTTCTTGCCCTTGAAAGGATTATTCTCATAAAAAAATGTATACATGTAAGACAGAAAATGGAAAACAAAGTGAGGAGAGACTACCTAAAATGAAGAAAGGCAGAGAAGTCTAGTTTACCATGAGAAATAAGAGTCTTTGGCTCTTGCCCTTGTAACACCAGAGAGACATGTCAGGTTCAATCTATATTATATTCAAAAGTACCCACATTGCTCATCAAAAGGTGACCTTGCATACTAAAATCTCTATGAAGTTGGAACTCTAGCCATAAGACGTATTGTGAGAGGTATAAAACTTGGAGACAAAATCCTTCCAAATAGTTTGTTTTATGTCACCAACTTACCATAGAAAGTCATAGACCTTGATAACAAAATGGTAACTTGGTCAATGGTTCAGTGAATATGTAGTGAAAACCAAAGTAAACCAACAAGCTTATATGTTATGGAGTGATCATGTATTATTTTTACTTTTCTGTCTAATGCTACAAGTATACAGATACTACAGATAGTGAAATGGCCCCTGTGATGATCAATTCTTCTCTATATAATCTATATGAAAATTAGAAACAAATTTAATTTGATTTAAATAAAATAAATAACCATAACACATATTGTGTATCCTAGTTTGTTGACTAGATTTTCATCTGGTATAAAGGCATTTTTTAATACAAGTCAATAGATCAAGATGACTTCTTATTAATGATATTTGCTGAATTTTTGAAAAGTAGTCTGTGTATTTTTTTTTTTATATCATTACCTGATTCTGGTTGGTACTTACATATTTCTTTTCCTTTGAGAACTGGCTTCTCCCAGCAATTTTTAAATCTGTCATTGTCACCAGAGTAATATATTTTGATCATATGGCCTTTATTATGTGTGACGAGCACATACACTGCAGCCATTCTGAGGAATCTTACATGAGCTCTTCAGCTATGGTGTCAAAGCAGTAATTCACTGTGTCTCTCTCCTTAGCTTGAGAATCTCACAATCCAAGACATGGTTTTCTACTGAATTATTTTTAAATATTGTACTAGAGTTTGACAGCATTCATTGAGTATTTGGAAATTATCTTCTCTAAAAGGAAACCAACATATTTGTGTATTAAAAGTTGGGCTAAATTACTTTGTACCTATATATTAAAATCACAGCCCATGAGATATTCCCTAAAAATATACATTTTTGAATTTTTAAAAAAATATTAAGAGCATGGTATGTTTTTCCATTTGTTAACATCTTCAGCTATTTCTTTTCTTAGAGTTTCACAGTTCTTTTTGTAGAGATCTTTCACATTCTTTGTTAGGTATACTCCAAATATTTCATCTTCTTTGGCACTACTGTGAAAGGAATAGAGTCCTTGACTGTTTGTTTGGCTTGGTTGTTGTTGGTATATATAAAGGCTACAGATTTATGGGTGTTGATTTTGTAGCCTGAGACATTGCTGTATTCCTCGATCACTTCTAAAAGTTTTGTAGTAGAATCCCTAATGTTTTCCAGATATACGATCATGTCGTCTGCGAAGAGTGAAAGTTTGATCTCTTCTGACCCTATGTGGATACCCTTGATGGCCTTTTCTTCCCTAATTGCAATGGCTAAAACTTCCATGACAATGTTAAAGAGCAATGGAG
>CAUYPK010005563.1:0-25401 GCA_963574355.1 Loris lydekkerianus | reverse complement strand
ACAAATTAAAAAACAAAGACCATATGATTCTCTCAATTGATGCAGAAAAAGCTTTTGATAATATCCAGCATCCCTTCATGATCAGAACACTTAAAAAAATTGGTATAGAAGGAGTATTTCTTAAACTGATAGAGGCCATCTAGAGCAAACCCAGCCAATATTGTATTGAATGGAGTTAAATTAAAATCATTTCCATCCAGATCAGGAACCAGACAAGGTTGCCCGCTGTCTCCACTGCTCTTGAACATTGTAATGGAAGTTTTAGCCATTGCAATTAGGGAAGAAAAGGTTATCAAGGGTATCCATATAGGGTCAGAAGAGATCAAACTTTCACTCTTTGTAGATGATATGATTATATATCTGAAAACACTAGGGATTCTACTACAAAACTCTTAGAAGTGATCAAGGAATACAGCAGCGTCTCAGGATATAAAATGAACATTTATAAATTGGTAGCCTTCATATATACCAATAATAGTCAAGCTGAAAAAACAGTTAAGCACTCTATTCCATTCACAGTAGTACCAAAGAAGATGGAATATTTGGGAGTTTATCTAATAAAGGATGTGAAAGATCTCTATAAAGAGAACTATGAAACTCTAAGAAAAGAAATAGCTGAAAATGTTAACAAATGGAAAAACATACCATGCTCATGGCTGGGAAGAATCAACATTGTTAAAATGTTTATACAACCCAAAGCAATATACAATTTTAATGCAATCCCTATTGAAGCTCCATTGTCATACTTTAAAGATCTTGAAAAAATAATACTTCATTTTATATGGAGTCAGAAAAAACCTCGAATAGCCAAGACATTACTCAGAAATAAAAACAAAGCAGGAGGAATCATGCTACCTGACCTTAGACAAAGAAGTAGATGTCTGGAACAAAATAGAGAACCAAGGGATGAGTCCAGCTACTTACTGTTATTTGATCTTTGATAAGTCAATTAAAAACATTCAGTGGGGAAAATATTCCCTATTTAACAAATGGTGCTGGGTGAACTGGATGGCAACCTGTAGAAGACTGAAACTGGACATACACCTTTCACCATTAACTAAGATAAACTCTCACTGGATTAAAGATTTAAACTTAAGACATGAAACTATAAAAATACTAGAAGAAATTGCAGGAAAAACCCTTGAGAAAATTGGTCTGGGCGAGTATTTCATGAGGAGGACCCTTCCAGGCAGTTTCAAAAATACACTACTGGGACATGATCAAACTAAAAAGTTTCTGCACAGCCAAGAACACAGTAAATAAAGCAAGCAGACACCCCTCAGAATGGGAGAAGATATTTACAGGTTATGTCTCCAACAAAGGTTTAATAACCAGAATCCACAGAGAACTCAAACATATAAGCAAGAAAAGAACAAGTGATCCCATCACAGGCTGGGCAAGGGACTTGAAGAGAAACCTCTCTGAAGAAGACAGGCGCAGGGCCACAGACATATGAAAAAATGCTCATCATTTTTAATCGTCAGAGAAATGCAAATCAAAACTACCTTGAGATACCATCTAACTCCAGTAAGATTAGCCCAAATCACAAAATCCCAACACCAGAGATGTTGGCGTGGATGTGGAGAAAAGGGAACACTTCTACACTGCTGGTGGGAATGCAAATTAATATATTCCTTTTGGAAAGATACTTGGAGAACACTTAGAGATCTAAAAATAGATCTGCCATTCAATCCTACAATTCCTCTACTAGGTATATACCCAGAAGACCAAAAGTCACATTATAACAAAGATATTTGTACCAGAATATTTATTGCAGCCCAATTCATAATTGCTAAGTCATGGAAAAAGCCCAAGTGCCCATCTATCCACAATTGGATTAATAAATTGTGGTATATATACACCATGGAATATTATGCAGCCTTAAAGAAAGATGGAGACTTTACCTCTTTCATGTTTACATGGATGGAGCAGGAACATATTCTTCTTAGCAAAGTATCTCAAGAATGGAAGAAAAAGTATCCAATGTACTCAGCCCTACTATAAAACTAATTTATGGCTTTCATATGAAAGCTATAACCCAGTTATAACCTAAGAATATGGGGAAGAGGGAGAGGGAGCAGAGGGAGGGGGGAGGATGGGTGGAGAGAGGGTGATTAGTGGGATTACACCTGTGGTGCATCTTACAAGGGTACATGTGAAACTTAGTAAATGTAAAGAAAATGCCAAGAAGGCTATGTTAACCAGTGTGATGAAAATGTGCCAAACTGTTTATAAAATCAATGTATGGTGCCCCATGATTGCATTAATATACGCAGCTATGATTTAATAATTAAAAAAAAAGAAAAAGAAGAAGAAAACACTAGCACTGTATTTGAGAGTACATAATATAATCTCATAGAAGCAATAAAATATGAATGCAAATAGAAGACAAGGTAGTGTATGAGACTTGTCATAAGGAATTTAGAGATGATTATTTCTGGCTCAGTTGATCTGATAAGGTGCCACGTAAGAACACCTGGTGGAGGAGAAATATATGTAATTTACATCACAGAAGGCTAATATCCCTTCTATATAAAGAGTTCCTAGAAACTGAGAAGAAAAGAACTAACACTGAGTAGAACAATGGGCAAATGCCAGGAATAGGGTTCACAGGAGACTACAAATGTCTTGTATTTTTAACTTATGAAAATTTTCTCAACTTCACTTATAATAAAAGAAATGCAAAAAAACAAACAAAAACAAACAAACAAACAAAAAAACAAGTTTCTCTTCTTTCCTATTCCTCAGCCTGGCAAAATAATCCTGGCTCACCGCCTGCCTTCCTTTCCCAGGTCTCTAGCTCAGGCTGCTCCCACCAGGGCCCAGCTCCACAGAAGCCCCCACAGTTCACGAAATGGCCTACTCAGGGCCACACTCGAGGCGGAGCACCTCACATGCATTAGTGCAGAGTCCTGAAGCCACGCTTGAGGACCTGCTGAATCACCTATGCAGGTCTTTGACCTGGCTGTTTCCTTTGCCTGGAATCTCCTCTGCTCATGTGCAGATTCCCACTCATCCTTTCAGGCCCAGGGTAAGTGTCTCGTTCTCCTCTACAAAGCATTTCTTGACTACCAAAGTCCTGTTGATTCCATTTGTGTCCTCACTGGCCTAATAAGTACTTCAGTTTGGACACATCTGAAATTATGTACTTACATAGACAAAGCTCCGTGAGGCTAGGGACAGGATCCTGTCTCTTTTGTAGATCATGGAGGTACCAGCACCACGCAGAGCCAGGCTCACTAACCAAATCATGCCCCCCACTTTTCCCCTAACTCTATCAATCATGAACAGGTGCCTTGAGCTCCCCACCCCATCACAAACAAACAGGTACCCTGAGTTCCCCACATACCCCATCACAAACAAACAAGTGCCCTGAGCTCCTCACCCACCCCATCACAAACAAACAGGTACCCTGAGCTCCCCACATACCCCATCACAAACAAACAGGTGCCCTGAGCTCCCCACACACCCCATCACAAACAAACAGGTACCCTGAGCTCCCCACCCACCCCATCACAAACAAACAGGTGCTCTGAGCTCCTCACCCACCCCATCACAAACAGGTGCCCTGAGCTCCTCACCCACCCCATCACAAACAAACAGGTACCCTGAGCTCCCCACACACCCCATCACAAACAGGTATCCTGGGCTCCCCACCCACCCTGTACCACTAGTGCTTTTCTAATGCTTTTTTCTCAAAAGCATCTTTTTCATTTTATTTAGCTGAAAATGAATAGTTTAGCTATTTCCCTGGGTATAGTTTAGGCCATACCCCAGTGGCTAGATGGCTTCTTCTCTAACAACTGTGTCTACTGACATCAATGTGACCACTAGCCAAGATCCTTGTCCCACAGGGGAAGTGCAGACAGGTGCCCATGTCAACAGATCCTGCCAAGGACGTCCAGTGCTAATTCCTTGCCCAGCCTGGCCAAGTTGGCCAGCTTACAAATGCCTATGTCCTATAGCCAGAGTGCTTGCCACTACTGCTACCCGAGTCATGACCTGTCCCTGTGGACTGCTGGTGTCAGGCTGGTGTCTGAGCCATTTCATGCATCTGCAGCAAGTGTCAGCAAATTTTTCCAGTTCTCTGTGTGGAAATGCAATAGATTCCATTCAACACAATGTTGGACAGAGGGGGTATGTTTTAGAGTGCGAGGCCTGGAGCTTGCCAGACCTTTCTCCCTACAGGGCCAATCCCTGCCAGGACTTCAAGCATCAGTGAAAATTTATTTCTTCTCTGGGCTAGTATTGAAAGCTCAAGGGACCAGCCTTCATTAACATCCAGCCAAGAGCATTGCTTAGAGATCGATGGTATTTCGGGTCAGTAGCCTCTGATTCTGGCCCTGACAGAGGACAGTTTTTACCAAAAGAGTGACTTGAGGACAGTTTGCATCAGAATCTCTGGGTGGAGAAGAGCACATGCACAGTCCTAAGCCCCTCCCCCATCTTCGATTCTGGGCCTCTAGGGAATGGTGCCCAGAAGTTTGCAAAGTATTGCCTGCTTAGTCCAATGGCAACAAGAAATCAACATGCTTCACTTCTTAAAGCAGGAAGAGAAAACTCAATTACGTTCCAGGATCTACATTTCAGCCAAGCAAAAGAGATAACCTCAACTTTCATGAGAACACCATGGCTTTGAATTTGTCTCCAAATACCCTGTATGTGGGTGCCCATGAGTGATGGGAAGGGATAGTCTTTGCACCTGAAGGAGGAGGTTACAGCAAAAGATGCAAAGAAATAAGAGAAAAAAGAAGAAAGGGGGTCTCTGGTGGAACTGTTGTGCAAAGACAATCTGAAAGCCCAGAACCCTTCAGCCCCTAGGGTCGTGGGAAAGAGGACTAAGGAGGTGCCTGATGTATAAACTCACATACCACATTCCTTTCCAGCATGGCTGGATCTCAAATAGTAGTATCCATTCATCTGAATTTTTATTTTTTATTTTATTATTATGATTATTTGCAGTTCTTTTTTTTTTTTTTTTTTGGCCGGGGCTGGGCTTGAACCCGCCACCTCTGGCATATGGGGCCAGCACCCTACTCCTTTGAGCCACAGGTGCTACCCCCATTCATATGAATTTTTAAAACTAGCAAAAGCAAATAGTATAGAAGGTAAACAGGAAAGGAAAACAGAAGGGTAATGGGCCTGAAATTCAGGACGGTGCCCCCTGGGCTACTTCTAGGACAGAGAGAAGGAGATATTTTGGAGAGGGGATCACAAGAGACTTCAAAGTCATTGCTAAGTTTCTATGTCTTATACGGGGTAGTGAGTACTCAGATGTGGTTACATAAACATAATGCATGTCACTTTGTATATATAAAACCAAAATTTTGAAACATATATATGAAATAATGAGCAGCATGTACAAAATAAACATGACTTATTTATCAAATTCTGAAATACTAGAAGTTGGCACCTTCTAGGATTTATGGTTGGTCTGGCTGGAGCAAATAAAAGAAAGTTCCATTTACCAAGAGGATTATAAACATTCAGGACTTATTACTGTCTGTTCTTGCCTCCAGGACAGGGGTGGGCAGGAGGCGCTGCCAGCAGGTGATAAAGTCTCTAGGACCTGCCTGGGAGATGATGTACAGTGGGGTATGCCCAGGCTGAAGGGCATGGGGCTGAGAGCCACCTCACAGAGCCAGTGTCCTGTGAGTGTGCTGGCCCCTATCAAAGACAGCAAATCCAAAAGGAGCAAAGGAAGGGGAAGTAAGAGTGAGAGCCAGGCAAGTGAGGGGATGGGTCTCCGAGCCAGATTTGAGCCTCTTCTGAGGATATGAAGGACCTGGTCTGTGGGAAAATGCTGGAAGTGGCCAAAGGACTGACCTGAAATGTCCAGGAGTGACACTGGCACCCACAGCCTCAGATGGCCTAGACAATCACCCAGGGATAGAGACTAGGGTGGACCCATTGGCCAAATGCTCTCAAAGACAAAAGGAGCCTAGAAAGCACAAGTCCATTGTAAGGCTTACTGCAGAAATCCCTTCTTCATCTTGTCACACAGGTCCCCAAGCTCCGTGTACTCCAGTGGCTCAGGACTTTTGGACCCCCCTTTACCATCCTATCTCATTGTAAACAGACATGTTTATGATCAAGTCTTTTGTTCCAAGTTAAAGTCAGCTTCCTTGGCACAATTCTCTGATGGTCTTGTGTCTGCTCTCAAGGGCTGTGCAAAATGATTCAAGTCCCTGTTGCACAGACCACTTTAACAGGTCTGCGAGTCTGAGCCTGTAAGTGGAACAAGGTCCACTAGGGTGACACAGATGTGCCAACTTAACTGCCCCTCAAAGGAGGACTTGCTTCAGGTAGCAGACAGCCTCCCTCAGGTTTGGTGGAGAGCTGCCTCCCTCAGGTTTGGTGGAGACCATGCCTATACCCAGAAACTCATCACGGGGAAGTATCTAAATGCCTGGATTTAGCCCACCTGCAAGCAACTCTGGTGGGCCATGTGCCTGTCAAGCTGGCACCACAGCATGATCTCTCCCTGTGCCCAACCCTGCTTGGGCTGCTGGACCTTCTCAGGTGTTTACCCCAAATAAATATTGTGCACGTACTTCCAGAGAGCCCTGGCTACAAGAGGGGAGTCTTACAACAGGTTAAACTAGACAGGAGATAGTTTAGACCCGCTAGCAAAGAGAATGCGGTTACCATTTGCAGATACCTTATTCACTGCAGCCACTGCTAAGGGAATGGGGTTCCCCTGAAAGTTCCTTCAAAGCAAGTAGAGGATTTTATTTAAGAGAATCCCTTTCAACCCTTAACCCTGAGCATGCTACTTTAATGAACAGTCTAGAAAGGGAAAGACTTCTCTCATTCTCCCTCTCTGGTCACATAGGGTTGGTTGTTCTTCCCCCATTTTGTGCAATTAAGTGTGCTGAGCTTTGGGACAATTCTCAGGCTCCTGGCTGTTAGTTACATACGCACCGACAACCTTATTGTTATCTACTAATAACAAAACAACAGCCAGCTGGTCCTAGTGGCTCCCCATGCATACTGGAGGCAGCAGACTGACAGGCCTTCTTGGAGGCTGTTGGGTTAGATTACAAAGAGTGATATCTCATTATTTATTTATTTATTTATTTATAGATAGCATCTCACTCTGTTGTCCCAGGCTATAGTGATATGGCCTCACCTAGCTCATAGCAACCTCAAACACCTAGGTTCAAGTGATCCTCCTGCCTCAGCCTCCTGAGTAGCTGGGACTGCAGACACCAGACTCAACTCCCAGCTACTTTTTTTTTCTATTTTTAGTAGAGACCTGGTCTCACTCTTGCTGAGGGTGGTCTTGAACTCCTAAGTTCGAGCAGTCTGCTTGCCTCAGCCTCCCAGAGTGCTAGGATTACAGGCGTGAGTCATCACACCTAATTTTGTTTTTTGTTCTTTTTTTGGCCAGGGCCAGGTTTGAACCCACCACCTCTGGTATATGGAGCCGGCACCCTACTCCTTTGAGCCACAGGTGCTGCCCACCACACCTGGTCTTAATTCTGTCTCTTAAAATGACTTTCATTATCATCTCTCTTTTTTTTCTGACTAAAAAAGAAATTCATTGTAATAGTTTCCTATTGCTGCTAGAACAAATTACCATGTACCTGGTGGCTTAAAACAACACGTGTTTATTATGTAGTAGGAGGTCCAAAGTGGGTCCCACTGGGCTAAAATAAGGTGTTAGCAGGGCTGTGTCCCTTCTGGAGGTTCTAGGAAAATCTGTTTACCTTTGGCGGTTCCAAGAGGCCACCCCATTTCTAGGCTCATGGCCCCTCCTACCTTCAAGGCCAGCCATTACTGGTGGAGACTTCCTCATGTCACATCCCTCTGACACACTCCTGCCATCCTCTTCCTCATTTAAGGACTCTTGTGATGACCTTGGGCCCACCTGGATGAGCCAGGCCATCCACCCCTTCTCAAGGGCATCCAATTAGCAATCTTAATTTCATCTGCAGACTTAATTCCCTTTTGCCACATAATTTAACATATTCATAGGTTCTGGGGGTTAGGATTATTCTGCCTTCAACATGTGTGTTCATTGTAGAAAACTTAGACATATAAAAAAAGATAAAGGAAAGTATATAAGTCACTTCTAATTCCACTTCCCAGAGAGAGCAGCTTAGTATGTATTCAAGTCTTTTGTTCAGTACACATGTCTTTTTTCTTTGTAAACTAGGTTTATATGATATTATATATGAAGTTTAATAATTATTATTAATAATATACATATTTACAAGCTACAAAATATTTCTCTGCATTTCTTTCTTTCTTTTTTCTTTTTGTCAGAGACAGGGTCTCATTCTAACACCCAGGCTGGAGTGCAGTGGGATAATCATAGCTCACTGCAACCTCCAACTCCTGGGTTCAAGCTACCCTCCTGCCTCACTCAGCCTCTCAAGTGAGTAACTGGGGCTACAGACACATGCCACCAGCCTACATTTCACTTTTAATGGCTATCTCGCACTCTATTGTGTGAAATGTATTTTAATTTATTTATCATTCAGTTAGTTCTCTGTTACTAAACACATAACTTACCTCTAACTTTTCTTTAAGCCTGGTAGCCCTGTGCTAAACATCCCTCAAGCTACATCTTTGCACATATTCTTAGAATATGTTCCCCAAATATACCCCAAAGTTTAGATGACCATATCATTTATTCTCCAAAGCATGACTTTTTAAGAGTGAAAAAGGATAATCTTAAAAATTCATAGTAATGGAAGCCAGCACTTGTGAAGCTGAGGTGGGTGGATTGCCTGAGCTCACAGGTTCAAGACCAGCCTGAATCAGTGAGACCTCCTCTCTAAAAATAGTCGGGCATTGTGGCAGACCCCTGTAGACCTAGCTACTTAAGAGGTAGAGGTAAGAGAATCACTTAAGCCCAAGAGTTTGAGGTTGCTGTGAGTTGTGATGCCATGGCACTCTACCAAGAGCAACAAAGTGAGACTCTGTCTCAAAAAGAAAAAAATTCACAGTAACCAATAAATAATAATAAACCAGGACTGTTTGGGAAACTGGCCTCCTGAAATATTGCACCAGTTTACATTCCCACAGGCAGCTCCCACTTATCCTTGCTCTAAGCCCTTGCTAACCTTGCCAGTCCTGTACCACCCCACTCTCCCAGATCCCATCTTCTTACAAATGAAAACCACATACAGGCAAATGCCTTTAGAACTCTCATGGGGAGCTGGCAGTGGTAGGCCTGTTGCTTGGGGCAAGGAGAGGACAAGTAAGTAATTCTTTTCTTTGGTTGCCAATGACCTGACTTTAGGTGAGTTTATTGTGGCTCTGATCCAGATACAGCTGCTGGATTAGCCCCCAGGCAGCAATGACCTACTGTCCCTACTTTTACTCAGACACAGGTACAGGCCCAGATAGACAGAGAACCTTCCCAGAGGGTTCCCTCTTCCAGAACCAGGCAAGGGAAACCCCATCTGCCAGGACAGAACAGGCCAGCATAAGAGCGTACAGTTGCCATCAGCTCAAGGTGCCCAACACACAAAGGAATGAGATATACTTTCTCTTCAGAGGACTTCCTCTTGAACACAATCCTCTGAAAGCATCCACTGTTGAGAACACACCCAAATAAAGCAGTTGCTGAAACCACAAAAACAAAAAGACTAGAGTCATTGTGAAGATATTTTCTAACATTCAAATGTTTTTTTTTTTTTTTGTACTGTTGGTTTTGTTTTGTATTTTGGTGGAGTCACTTGAGTCTATCACGTTTACAAAGACCCAGTCTATTCACCAGGCTGCCTTGTCGTTTGGCTTCTCAACTATGAAATGAACATAGAGAATGTAAACACTGAAAGAAAGGTATGAAGTCCTCAGATTCCTTGCTGAAGGCATTTTCTGACCTTCTGAGTCAAGTAACTTGATGAAACCAGTTCCTTTGTCTACCCAGAAGCCATTCAGGATATACTTGACTCATACTTGTTGACTCATAGGCTACAAAGGCAAATCCCATATCTGATAGCATTCTCATTTGGAACAGTTTTACATGTAAGCAATTGCCTTCCAGACCTGTAGAGAATATGGCCTTCAGAAATAAAGAGAATGCTCAGGGCTCTGTCTCCCTCCTCCACTTGATGTTCCAGGTGATATTCTGCAAGCACACCTGAAAGCTTTGTTACCCTGGAAAAGAAAATTAATGTGGGTAGGGCAAGCTGGCCTGGGACACAAATTGGCCACCAACCAGATTTCCAAAGCTGGCACTTATTCTTTGAAGAAATTTCTTTTTTAAATTTCAACTTTGATGTCATAGTGGAGTCACTAACTGGAGTTAGAACTTGAGGGTCTTTGATGGAAGCAAAGGCAAGCTTATGGGATTACTGCTGGCCACAGAAGGAAGACCGGCAGTCTAGGGAAAGAAAACTGGCCCAGAGAGTGAAGAGTGTCAAATTCCTCATGTCAAAAGTCAGCATCTGTATTCAGAAGAATAAGAGCCAGAAGGTCCTAAATCCAGAATGGCTTAGGGCCTCCTCACATGCTCTGCTAGGGGGACTTGGCAGGTGAGATTTGGTGAAGATAGCTTTGGATGCTAAGAACAGAGAAGAGAATAAACGTCAGATGTAGTACCCAGAACCCTAGATGACCTCATGCACATCATCTCTTACAGCAGAGATCCAACAGATGGCCCTGGGCCTTTGCAGTTGAAATTGCTTCTTCCCTGGGCAGTGCCTGTGGCTCAGTGAGTAGGGTGCCAGCCCCATATACCGAGGGTGGTGGGTTCAAAACCTAGGTTTTGCCCAGCTGAACTGCAACAAAAAAAATAGTCAGGCATTGTGGCGGGCACCTGTAGTCCCAGCTACTTGGGAGGCTGAGGCAAGAGAATAGCCTAAGCCCAGTTGGAGGTTGCTGTGGGCTGTGTGACACCACAGCACTCTACCGAGGGCGATAAAGTGAGACTCTGTCTCCACAAAAAAAAAAAAAAAGAAGAAGAAGAAGAAGAAGAGAAGAAATTGCTTCTTCCCTCAGACGTGCACTTGTCACTGTTCCTCACTTCATCCATGCCTCTGCACAAATGCCACCTGATTATAAAAGTTGTGCCTCACCAATTTCTCTGCTTTATTTTCCTTCATTTTACTTGTTACTACTTCTCCTTATATTTTATATTTGTGTCTAATATTTGTCTCCCTACCTAAAATGTAAGGTACAAGAATGGAGACATTTTTATTTACAGTCAGGTCTCCAGGTCTTAAGATAGTACCTGGCATATAATAAGAGCACAGTAAATATTTGTTAAATGAGTGAATGAATCTTAGAGACAAATCAAACAGCTGGTATTTCTGCTGAGCAAATACGAACTCACCCTAAGGGTATGTGGAAGACAGTGGAAGGGGGATTGCTTGGGGTGGAAACATGATCCATGGCAGCTGCAGACATCACTAGTAGGCAGTGTGAGGCAGGAGGTGGGAGAGAGCGGGGAAGAGAGATTTTGGTTGTAATTCAAGAACACAGCCACACGGTGGCACCATTTCTCAGGGTCTTGACTCTGAAAAGCTGAATCATTCTTTCAGCGTCCCTGCTTCTCCCTCTCTCCCTCTCCTCCTGTTTCTCTTTCCCTTTTCCTCTCTTCCTTCCCCTCCTCTTTTGTTAACATTTTCTTTCTGGTGAACTTGAGAACCATAGCAACAAAGATCCACAAGGCACAGTGGTTTGGCTCAGCATCCGTAGCTCAGTGAGCAACAGGGTGCCGGCCACATACACTGAGGCTGGAGGGTTCAAGCCTGGCCCGGGCCTGCTAAACAACAATGACAACTGTAGTCCCAGCTACCTGGGAGGCTGAGGCAAAAGAATCACTTAAGCCCAAGAGTTTGAGGTTGCTGTGAGCTGTGATGCCATAGAACGCTACCGAGGGTGACATAGTGAGACTCTACCTCAAAACAAAACAAAACAAAAAAAGGCACAGTGGTTTGTTCACTGAGTGTGACTGGAAGGCCTGGGTCCACCTGTTGTTTTTTTCTTTCTGGGCCAGAATCTACAGCCCTGCTGTTCTAGACCTGGTACCTTGGGAAGCTTTGGAGACAGTCTTACTCTTTCCTCCCCTTCATTACCCTGTTCCCTTCAACCCCCAACACTTATCTGGGAAGCACCTGCCCTCAGATCTGCTCCCAGGAGTACTGGGCTTGCTTCTAGCAAACTGTAAACATGTACAGAACGTCCCCTGGTGGGGGTTCTGAGGCCCTTTCCTCCCTGGTATTTTAGCCTAAAGAAAAAGCAGTCAGCGGCTGGAGATGGGAGGTGGAGCTTGCATGCAGTATTTTTCTAAGACTTTTGTAGTTGGGGAACAAATCTCCAGGGAAGGGGCAGGGCCTCTGACTAATTCCAGTACTGCAGGTCTAGGGCTGTGAAAATACACACAATAGAAACTTCAAAGCTCTTCTCCGGTCTGAAGGGGAAGGGGTCAGATGTTAACTTTGCTCTGGGTCAGAATTCCACAGGAAGCCAGTTCCCTACCCGGTGGCCCTGGGTTTAAGGCAGAGATAGAGAGGGCAGAGCCCGGAAGCTGGGGTCTGGTTCTGCTCCCACCTTAGGAGCGGAGGCCAGTTTCATCTCTGCAAAGTGATGCTGGGCCTGAGGAATGAAATCATGCTTCACCCCACTTTAGTCCTGGCTAAACCCTGACACAGCTACTTTGCAGGGAGTGATGAAAATTACTAATGCTGCAAGGTCACGTAGGGTGATCATTAGGACAGTCATTAATTTCTGAGGCCCAAGAGGGACTCATTTATCTTTGATATGCACAGGGATCAAAGGAGGGTATTTATGGCTTAGAAACAAACCTCTCATTCTTTCCTCTGCTGTAATAAATAATAAAATGCTCCCAGGCCTCACTTCCTTGTCCATCTTTTCCCTGCCTTCTCGTGTCTTAACAGTCTCTGTACAGAAACTAACCCTCCTCTTGCTCCTACTACTCTGCCCTTCCTTCTGTGAACACAGGCAGGTCCAGCTGTGTCCTCTGCTGGCTCTGGGAAATGAGAATTTGCCATCTTCACTTTGCCTAGGTATGTGTATCAGGGCCTGGTTAGGCTAGAAACATGACTATCACTTACAGCTATGTGACCCTAAGTGAGTTAATCTTTTTAAGTCTCAATTTCCCAATCTATAAAATAGAGATAATAATAGCATCAAAGACTGGCTTATGAAAAGGACATAAGGTAAAATCTGTGAAGTACTCAGCATAGAGCCTGCTATAAAATAATGGCTGCTACATGTGTCGATCCCTCAAAGTCCTTATTTTCAAGAACTTGAGACTGGACTGCAAACTGAGCCCTTCACTTTCTGTTGTGGCTCCTGGGAGATGCTAAAGTTGAGAATGAGTGTGTCCCCACCAGGACCCCGGGCCACCACTCCAACAGAAATCAGATCCCATGGGAGGGGTCCTCGGCCTTAGATGCTATGAGGTGGGCCCAGGCCACAAACGTCTCAACTGAGGCACTACTAGCATTTTGAACCAGATCATTCTTTGTTACAGGGCATAGTCCTGTGCGTCGCAGCATTTTTAGCACCCTTCTAGTCCTAAAAATAAAAACCTAAAAACCACCACTGGAGATTTCTGAATGTCCCCTGGGGGGCAAAATTACCCTAGGTTGAGAAGCCTGAAAATTGCCCTGGCCTGGGAAGGTAGGAAAATGTAGGGGACTAGCTGACACAAGGGAAGAAGGCAGCAGTAGGCCAGGCAGGGGCAGGCAGAACGTCAGTGCTGAATACAGAGATTGGTCTTGGAAGATGAACTCCCATGGCTTCTCCTAATAAGGATTTGGCCTAGTTTCCTTAGGAGGTGACGCCTTGCTTGAACATGAACCCCTGGATTCTCTATGGCCAGAACCAAAATACTTAACTGTCCTGCCCAAGGAGCTCTGCCCAAGGAACAGTGCCCCAACAGCATGGAAAGCTCACAACGTGGACACTGGGTCAGTTCTCGTCTGGGGCAGAGCAGGGAGCCAGGCCAGCTCTGCCACTCCCTCACTTTGTGACCTTCCACAAATTGTTTGACCTCTCTGTTCCCAAGATCCTTATCTATAAAATAAAGACAACAATAATATCTACCTCACAGTGTTGTTCTGATGTTTAAAAGACTTTAGTCTTCTTCTTTTCTTCTTCTTCTTCCTCTTTTTTTTTTTTTTTTTGAGACAGAGTCTCACTATGATGCCATGGGTAGAGTGCCCTGGCATCAAACTCACAGCAACCTCAAACTCTTGGGCTTAAGCGATTCTCTTGCCTCAGCCTCCCAAGTAGCTAGGACTACAGGCACCTGCCACAACACCTGGCTATTTTTTTATTGCAGTTGTCATTGTTGTTTAGCTGGCCCAGGCGGGCTCAAACCCGCCATCCTTGGTGCATGTGGCTGGCACCATAACCACTGTACTATGGGCATGGAGCCTAAATGACTTTATATTTCTAAAATACTTAGTGGAGGGCCTGGAGCAGAGCAAACACCATTTGTTGAGTAAGCGAAAACCTAGAAGGAAGCTTCAGCACATCAGGAGATGCAACCTTCTGTATGCCAGAGGCTGCCCCAGCTGTGACCTAAGATCCCACAGTTGTGTTTCTGTGGATCCCTGACCATCTGTATCAGGGCACCCAGGATCGGTGTGAATCCCTATGGCATCTCCTCTATGAAGGCAGTTGTTCTTAGGAAAGTTCATTTGACCAGAGAACACAGTGCAAAAGGTTTCAGAATATCTCCACTTGATAGTCCCTAGTGATTTCTTTGATTCGAGGGTGTTGGGAGGAAAAACTTTTCCAATTTAGGGTTTGAGTAGCGGTCTTGGGAACTCACAATAGACAAATTATCAGGAGAAAAGACAAGGTTCATTCCTTTATTTACATGTGGGAACACTCAGCAATGAACAACTTCCTGAATAGTCAGACATAAAGGTTTTAATATTAAGAAAAAAAAGAGGGGCAGTTAGAGCTTCAAAGGATGGGAGGTCTGGGAGGGCTGATTAACATAATTTTTTTTGGAATGTCACCTCCCTGACTAAAGACTTCTGGGCCAAGGACAAGGAGGTAAATTTTACTTTATTCAGATAAGAGAAGTTCAGCTCAGATTTCTTTCTGCCTCTGCTGTTGGGATTTTGGTGCCTTTGAAGGGAAGTACCTGAGGAGGGAGTGTCTGTGACCTTTTGCAAATCCTAGTATTTCCTGTCTAGCAGAGGAGGCAATCCCAGCCCAGAAGCCTCCCTAAACATAAAGCAGGAAAAGCCACTCAAAGTTTCCAAATACTTTGTGTGCTTTGCTATGTAACAGATTGCCATAGAATTTAGCAACTTAAACAACAGAACACCATCTCTCTCAGTACTCAAGAGTCAGGAATTTGGAAGCAGCTAAGGTGGGTGATTCTGGCCTAGGGTCTTTCAAGAGGTTGTGGTCAAGATGCTGAATAGGGCTGCTGTCACATGAGGCTTGACTTGGGCCAGAAGGTTCCCCATCCAAGATGGCTCTCCACAGAGCTCTAGGCAGGAGGCTCATGCCTCACCATGTGAACTCCAAGAGGGCTGCGTGAATGTCCTTACAACATAGGAGCTGGTTTCGCCGAGACAGAAACTAAAGCAGATGTCACAGTGTGTATACTGAACCAGCCTCAAAGGCATATGCCATCACTTCTGCTGCAGACCAACCCTGATACAGTATGGGGAAAACCTACCCAAGGTCATGGAAACCAACAGATCAGGATCACTGAGCACTATCTTAGGGGCTGGTTACCACAGGCTTTCAGTTCTCCCACCCCAAAGGGACTGGCCCAGGTGTCAGTCAGGCTCAGGCACATCCTTGAGAAGCCCCTCAGACTGAAAACCCCGTGGACTGGGGGGAGATTCCGTGCTGCTGCCACTGTCCCAACCTGCCTCCTTAGTGAACAACATATCCTCTCAGAATTGGGTGAGTCTCCCCACCGTGGAGTGAAGCCACTGTTTGGGAGAGACTTGAGCCTCTTGGGCCCTTCTGTAAGTCAAGACTGGGAAAGGAAACCCCCAACCCAAAAAGAGAGAAAACACGAGGGGAATAAGCAACTGAGATGGGTGGCCCAAGATTTCAGAGGACAGGGACCTAATTTGGCTGGGGCAATTGCTGCAGGCTTTTGGGAGAAGACCTAGCACCCAAGGCCATTCCTGAGCCCCAAATCCAGATGTGATGGGCTATTGGCAGCCTCCCAGTGCTCCAGGCTGGTCCATACTCCCAGCCACTGGACACGCTCTCCTTTCCAGTAGGAATACTTCTCCTTGAGTAAGCGAAAACCCCTTCTTGACTTTTTTTGTGTGTGTGCGAAACAAAGTCTCACTTGGTCACCCTTGGTAGAGTGCTGTGGTGTCTTAGCTCACGGCAACCTCAAACTCCTGGGTTCATGTGATCCTCTTGCTTCAGCCTCCCAAGTAGCTGGGACTACATATGCCCCCCACAACACCCAGCTATTTTTAGAGACAGGTTCTTGCTCTGGCTTAGGCTGGTCTCAAATCTGTGAGCTCAGGCAATCCACCTGCCTCAATCACCCAAGTTCTGGAATTACAGGTGTGAGCCACTGCGACCAGTGACTTTTTTTTTTTTTTTCATTGTTAATGTAAGGCTGATGTTATTAAATTAATTTTTTTTCTTTTTTCTTTTTTTTTTTTTGAGACAGATTATCATTTTTTTTTTTTTGAGACAGTTTACCATTATGTCGCCCTCAGTAGAGTGCTGTAGTGTCACAGCTCACAGCAACCTCTAACTCTTGGGCTTAGGCAATTCTCTTGCCTCATCCTCCCAAGTAGCTGGACCACAGGTGCCCGCCACAATGCCAGGCTATTTTTTTGTTGCAGTTTGGCCGAGGCCGGGTTTGAACCCGCCACCCTTGGTATATGGGGCTGGTGCCCTACTCACTGAGCCACAGGCGCTGCCCTTTTCATCAACACTTCTAAGTTTATTTCAACTTTAATAGAAATATATTTACAGAAATAAAAATTATTCTAAGCCTTATCTTAAAACCAAACAAAATACAATTTTTGAGATGCTATTTTAAATCATTACCCTAAGAATTTTGCTCATTAATTGCATTTTATAAAAAACAATGGATTAGTGAATGAAATTTATAAAGGGAGCACTAAGAAAGGTGGGGAACATGTCTTCCTTCCTTCTGGAGGAAGACATGTTCACTACCTTGGTTGTAATTTTGTGGATCAAGACATTAAATGAGTGCAGTGGCTCATGCCTATAATCCCAGCACTTGGGAGTCTGAGGCAGGTGAATTGCCTGAGCCAGAATGAGACCTCACCTCTAAAAATAGCCAGGCATTGTGGCAGGCACCTGTAGTCCCAGCTACTTGGGAGGCTAAGGCAAGAGAATCGCTTAAGCCCAGGAGTTTAAGGTTGCTGTGAGCTATGACACCATGGGACTCTACCAAAGGTGACAAAGTGAGACTGTCGCAAAACAAAAGCAAAAACATTAAATGGCATCCTTTACAATTATACTTCAATTTATACCTCAATAAAATGTTTTATTTTTTTTTTTTAAAAAGACTTGGCACAAAAAATGAGTTTGAAGCAGCCCACATTACTTTTTTTCCAGACCTCACTGACCTAGTTCTGAGTTCAACAATTCCCAGTAGACCCACAATTTAGCTAGTTCTATGCTTATGGGCTCCCTTTCAAACAATATGGTCCAAACTCTTTATCAGCTGCTCATTATTTAGACAGCAAATTAAAATTTACTTTAACTAGTTTAACAACTTTAACTAGTTCTCCTTAATTACACATCTGTGGCTCCCCTAAGGAACAAAACTTATTAATGCCATCACTTAATATGTAGAATAATCACACCATTGTACTTTGCCATACTTATAAAAAGTAAAGTACTAAACACATTTCATATCACGATGAATGAAAACACAATAAACATCAGTCAGTTGCTGGTAAATGGTAATTAAGGCAGAAAGAATTGTCTGAATGTAAGAAGATGCAAAAAAACAAAAATTACAGAATCTTTTCTGAAAGCAGAAATACACAATAAGGTAGATTTAAAATGTAAACACATTTTTCAGGTCCCTTATAGCTTATTTCAGCAAATACAGTTCACATCTGATAGATTTCATTAATCCGTTAATAAAAAAACAATCTCAGAGTCTCAAAGACAGTCAATATATGATACAGCTTTGTCTACATGTGCCTCAATATGTGATACAGCTTTGTCCACCTGTGCTTTAGGTAGTCGTGTAGCTAATGCTACATTTAACTTTAGCTAATTGGACTGAAGTGTGGCAAATTATATAAGCCTGTTTTAAAAGTTAACTTGAATTACATACTTTTTTGCCACTCTTAACTCATCCTCAAGTTGTGTGGAGGTGGAGGCGTGTGCTGTTTTTGCTTTAATTTCCCTATTACTAGTCTCTGTGAAAACAAAACCATATAGTTTCTGGTGAAGGTAGGGGAGTCTGGGCAGGGCACTGATGTGGAAACAGCAAAAACACTGCAGCCTTCTGAGAAAACACAATTTTGAAAAGCAAGGAACTCTTCAGATTAGGTGAGACATAAAACTTCAAATGTTTCTGCTCTAAGATGCTCTTTACAATTAGAATATATTTAAACATGGGGATGGGGGGGTTTTAAAGGCAAATGAGTGTAAACAAAAGCAGAACATTCCAAATATAAACACGCAGAGCCAAAATATGCTTTCCATCAGCAGCCACATAAAAAAAGATTTTAAAATTAGTATGCAAATGAAATAAAGTACTTGATTAACATTCATTCAATAATCTTGTACATTTGATTATGAAAAAGCCAAGCTTTTTCTATCCTCAGAAAGTGATCACCATCTTTTTAATAAACTATAACTTTAAAGTATAACTTTGTTTTAATAAGTGAATAAAGCAAGTTTGTATTTAGAGACCAATACCTTGAACAGTAAGAGAATAACAACACTGAAAATCCAGTTTATTTTTCGTGTTGGGGACAGATCCAGTCAGTGTGATCAGTTTTTCTGCATGTGTAATAATTTATCAAAATAAGTTTTCCCACAAGACTCTTTTCTGTCAACTCTGAAAATCCTGTCTGACAACATATTCAAATAAAGCTCTTAAAAATCACCTCTTAAAAATTTGGAAGAAAATGTGTCAAGTCTTTCCTGTAACATTTACTGCACTACAAATGCAGTAAATGTACTAGTCGCCTGTTTTAAAATATATTTAAATTATTAAATATTAAATATTTAAAATATTAAGTATTAAATATTAAAAAATATTTAAAAACAGGTGACTAGTATAACAGTTGAGCTCGGGAAATGAATGTTTTAGTGCAGTTTGCTCCAGTTTTAGCCAACATGCTACATTTTCCTTTTTGTCTGTTTGTTTGGAGGAGGGTTGGAGGAGCACACAAAGTGGACTTGAGGATTTCTATTATACAAAAATATCTGACCCTGGAAGCAAAACAGCATAAGCTGCCTTTTTGCTTAAGACCTGGACATTTTAAGACAGAAGTTTTGCAAACCATTACACAGTTTTTTACTATTAAATAAGAAAAATCTCATTTGTTACATTGTCACATTGCTAGTCAGAGAAATGCCTCAGTGACAAAGTCATTGTTGGATCAACCAAGTCCTCATTTCTACAACATTCATTTACAGAGAAATAATGTTCAACATGGCCCAACACAACATTCTTGGTTTTCTTCAACGTCCTCCCCCAAAATCTACTAATGGGGTATTTCACTACATAAATTATAGTTCATTTTTACAATTCACGCCAAACTCTATGAAAGATGTGTCACAATAAAATTTCTACAGCTGTTAAGAAATCCTTCACACGTCGTCATCTGTCATCTGATGTGTCATCATTCTCAATTGTGGGTTAGAAAGTGCTGGTTTTCCAAGGTCCAAACCTGAAGTCATAGAACAGGCCATTTTTCAAAATACCAGTTTTTCTCAGACCATTCTTCTATAACTGTTCACTAATAACTTGGAATTCTCTCATTTCATCCTCAGTTAAGGGAGCATATGACTAAAATTCTTGGCTGTTGATTTAAAAGCATTAAAGTTGCCAACACCAGATTCATGGAGGAAAGAAGTCCCAACTTTACTTTCTCTTCTTTTTCTTCTTTTTTTTTTGTTTTTGAGACAGAGTCTCATTATATCACCCTCGGTAGAGTGCTATGGCGTCACAGCTCACAGCAACCTCAAACTCTTGGGCTTAAGCAATTCTCTGGCCTCAGCCTCCCAAGTAGCTGGGACTACAGGCACCCACCACAACACCTGGCTATTTTTTGGTTATCGTTGTCATTATTGTTTAGCAGGCCCAGGTTGGGTTCAAACCCACCAGCCCCAGTGTATGTGGCCAGTGCCCTAACCACTGAGTACAGGTGCCAAGTCCCAGTTTTATTTTCTTTAGTTTGACTTTTCCATTGTGTAGGTTTTGTAGGAGGAACTGCATGTTTAGGAACTAAACCTTTATAAACACTGGGACTAGTTCTGTTCTTAACTGACTTGACTGAAGATTCCCTGCTACTCGGAATCCAGATAGCTGTAAGTCTTTTGTATTACACTTCTTAATGACCAATATCCTTGGAGCTATAGATTTGGGATTCAGAAGATATTCTAAGAGAGGAGCTTGGGAGATGTTTTTGTTGGGTATGTGTGTGTTTGGGCATGTAGGCCCCATGCTCCTGCAGCTAAAGATTGATTCTGATTTGGTTCTCTCTCGTATTTGGGATTTAAAGATGGAAAATTCTCAGCCTCAAACTGTTTGCGTTCTCTTGTCTTCCTTCCTCCTGGTTTCATTGTCAGGTACGTTGTTTTCATGTAGTCCTTGGCTTTTTCCAGAATGGAAAATACTGCTACAAGAACAGGAACTTCCACTCTGGTATCCCCCTCAATGATTTATTTTTCAGTATTATTTCTTCCATGTATACGCCATCCATTTTTTTCTTCTCTTCCAAAGTTACCTCCATTAAGACATCTGACACCAGAATCAAAGCCATCTGAACAGTTGTGTCATCAACAATTCATATCATGTCAGTTTTCTGTCCATGAGAAGTTTTCAGAATACCCCTCAAAATTCACTGACAACTTTGTTGATGATGGTGCAGTAGGAAAATTAAGGTTGAAGCAAAGTCATGCTGTGTCATTTCGGCCCAGTCTCTCCAACTCAGTGGAACAAGGCTTCAAAGCCTCATGGCAAGTCCAAATTCCAAAAGGACTACACAGGAAGGTGCTGGTTTTTTCTCTGTAATCTTTATGCTTTCCAGTTTTTATTAATTAATTATTTATTTATTTTTGAGACAAAGTCTTACTTTATTGCCCTCAGTAGGGTGCTATGGCATCATAGCTCACAGCAACCTCAAAACCTTGGGCTCAAGCGATCCTCTTGCCTCAGCCTCCCAAGTAGCTGGGATTACAGGTGCCCTCCACAATGCCTGGCTAATTTTTTTAGAGGTGGGGGTCTCACTCTGGGTCAAGCTGGTCTTGAACCTGTGAGCTCAGGCAATCCGCCTGCCTTGGCCTCCCAGACAGAGTGCTAGGATTACAGGCGTGAGCCACGGCATGCCCAGCCTCCAGGTTTTTTTTTTTTTATTTCGTATCCTCTGAACTAATATCCAAGTTCTCCAAAGATACTTAACCGATGGCTAGTTACTTCAAGTCAGCTACCCATACTTCTGTTTTAAAGTTTTCATATGGCTATCTCAAGAGTTAGCCAAGTTCCTTAGATTTAAGATCAAAGTCTTCTATATTATTCCACGTACTTGCCATAGTTGTACTTATTCACTCCAGATAAAATATCCAATTTATGAGCCAAAAAGAAAAAAGAAAATTTCACATTCCTAAATATCAGTACATACAGAGATACACATAGCTATCACAATACTACCATGCAGGGCCAGGCACAGTGTCTCACGCCTGTAATCCTACCACTTTGGGAGGCTGAGGTGGGTGGATTGCCTGAGCTCACAGGTTCAAGACAAGCCTGAGCAATAGCAAGACCCTCATCTCTAAAAGTAGCCGGGCGTTGTGGTGGGTGCCTGTAGTCCCAGCTACTCAGGAGGCTGAGGCAAGAGAATCACTTCTGCCCAAGAATTTGAGGTTGCTGTGAGCTATGACACCAGAGCATTCTACCAACGGCAACAAAAGTGAAACTGTCTCAAACAACAACAACAACAAAGAAAAAAAAAACAAAAATATTACCATGCTGCTGGGAAACAGCAACATCTTAAATTTCCATGTAAATAAAAGATAAAAGGAAAAAAATTCTGCATTCTTTCAATGTATTCATTTAGAAAATCTGTCCCATAGTGACATGAAAAGGACTGAAATCAAAAATTCCTAAAACTTCTAATAAAGGTGAAAAATAAAGTGCCATGAAACTTCAGCAATATCTAAATGGTCTTTTGAAACTGGTGAGGGTGGTGCCTGTGGCTCAGTGGATAGGGCGCCAGTCCCATATACCAAGGTGGCAGGTACATGCCGAACCCAGACCCAGCCAAACTGCAACAACAAAAAAAAATAGCCAGGCATTGTGGTGGGCGCCTGTAGTCCCAGCTACTTGGGAGGTTGAGGCAAGAGAATCACCTAAGCCCAGGAGTTGGAGGTTGCTGGGAGCTGTGACACCATGGTACTCTACTGAGGGCGACAAAGTGAGATTCTGTCTCTAAAAAAAAAGAAAAGAAACTGGTGAAACTATTCAGTATACAACTCAAACATATCTTACAGTTTTGTCTGAAGAACACCAACAACAGGGAACAGGGGCGGGGGGGAAGAGGGGAGTAAAAAATACCACCAGCTGAAATACTTTAACCAGTTATATAATCTGCTTGAATCAAAAACACTGAAGAAAAGGGGCGGCACCTGTGGCTCAAAGGAGTAGGGCACTAGCCCCATATGCCGGAGGTGGCAGGTTCAAAAACACTGAAGAAACACTTGGGTCTCTCTTTAAGTAGTTTGTTCAATTGTTCACTATTATCAATTCACTTCAAAGATGATCCTTGCCAATTTTAATAAACTTCTGGGGAAAAATGATCCTAAAACATTGTAACTCCAAAGTAGCCACTTGAAATTATCTGGGCCTTTTATACAAAACCTAGAAGATGGGGCGGCACTGTGACTCAAGGAGTGGGGCGCCAGCCCCATATACCGGAGGTGGTGGGTTCAAACCCAGCCCCAGCCAAAAACTACAACAACAACAACAACAACAAAAACCCTAGAAGATGATCTTTGTATCTGAGTAATTCAATCACCTTCCACCCCACCGGAGGTGCCCCTGGCCTGGGGGTGCTGTTGCACTCCCTTATTGACTCCATCCTACTAGACTCAGCTCAAGGATCTCTACTCTTAGAATCCACCTCTGGTACCTCCCCATTTGATTAGCTGCCAGCCTCTAGGGTCTCAAAGCACCCTCAGCCTTGCAAACTCCGTCATGCTTGACCATGCTCACTGCTTGCTCCCCACTAGACTTCAGTCTCCTTGAGGGCAGGCAACAACGTCAGACTCAAATCATAGGGTGCCTAGCACAGTGCCTGGTGTGTACTCAGCACTGAGGATATGTTCATAGAGGAAAGGAGGCAGGAGGACAAGGAGGAGAGAAGGGTGGATTCAGGAGACAGCACATCATCATCTCTCTTTCTCCCCTTCATGCCCCAAGAGTGGGGCTTCAAGGGTCATCAGAGTTTTGGGCCTGAACTGCTCCCCTCTGGCCCTCCATATGAAAAATAAACTTGACAGTTCTAGTCTTAATCATATAGCACACTATTTGAAAAATAGCTTTTGGTACTGAAGGCAAGGAACAAAAGTAGACTGCGAGAGTATTTGTTCCCAGGATATCTTGACCTGGCTGGAGGAGCCTGAGGTTAATAACAGGTTGAAACCACCCCGTAGTGACAATCTCTGTGGGAAAATCTCATGACCTAGCAGTTTCCCTGAAAGCAGTGAGCAACGCCTCAGAGAGGTTGAATATCTGTGATTAAAGTGACTCAAAGCCATGGTGTAGGGAGATCCCAGAATGAGACCAACTCTTTGAAGAGAATCCCAGAGGACTGAATGTTCCAGGATACCCAACTTTCCCTGCAGCTGCCTGAGGCCACCCTCTGGCCCTACTCCCTGACCTGGAGTGACTTGGCCCTCTGCCATCTCTGGGTGCATATTAGGCCTCTGGGTATTCACAGCCACTCACCTGAGTTCTCTTTCCACATGAGTTAAATATTAATTGCTGATTTGTTTTGGTTTAGTTTTGTTTTGTTTGCTGAGACTTCATGTGCTCAGAATGAATTAGCCATACTTCTTGGTTCAAGGTATGCCATCTTATAGGTATATGCAGGACTTTGCTTTATTTTTGACCCCTTCATCCCGTCCCCAGTCTCATTTTTGTCCCTTTGCTACAGCACCCATTCCTGTGACTTTGCACGTCCTCTCTGTATTTCTATTTGCATCAGGCTCGATATCAGTATTGTTGGGCACAAACTTTTAAAATCTGTGTAAGTGGTCTTTTGGTAGGTATTTTATTCAGCTTCTCACCCTTTTCCAATCTAAGTTAGGTTTTTGAGATTGTTTCAAGTTGATACAAATAGATGTAAGACAAAACATTCCTTTTATCAAATAGTACTCACTATTTGCATATAACACATTTTATTTACTTTCTTAATAAACTTCCAGGTGTTTTCAAATCTTCCCTATTACAAACAACTCTACAATGGACATATTCTTACATGTCTTATTGGGAGCCTGGACAATAGTTTCTCTGGGCTCAGCATCCAGGAGTGGAATTGCTGGGGTGGAGGCTCTGTCTGTATTCAGTTGACTCTTCCAAACTGCTCCCCAGAAGGGTCACACCCGTTAACATCTCCAGATGGCTTCTGCTTTCCTTCACCTTTGGCGGTACTTTGTATCATCCAACATGTAGTATTTGCCAATCTGATAGGTATAAGGCCTATGCCTACATCTAACCACATTTCCCCCAATTTTTCCTTCCCATCCTCATTTGTTTACCCATCCAATGGTAATCCATCAGATGTTCTGTTCTCACTCCCCCAGGGAAGGGATATGATGACAGAAAGCAGGTGGAAGGAGAGAGAAGTGTCTCCTTCTGGCTTGTTTTTTTGAGACAGAGCCTCAAGCTGTCACTATGGGTAGAGTGCTGTGGCATCACAGCTCACAGCAACCTCCAACTCCTGGGCTCAAGCGATTCTCCTGCTTCAAACAGCCAAGTATCTGTGACTATAGGCTCCCACCACAACGCCCACCTAGTTTTTGGTTGCAGCCGTCATTGTTTGACGGGCCCAGGCTGGATTCGAACCCGCCAGCTCAGGTGTATGTGGCTGGTGCCTTAGTGCAGGGGTGGCGAACAAGTTCGACTACACGCTCGGAGATCGCTCCTCAGAGGTCCCTCCTCAGAAGCAGCATAACAAAATCCAAACTTGGCAAAGAGCCACAGTATACAAAATAATGATAAGAGGCAAAGAGCCGAAATTC
>CAUYPK010005562.1:0-78374 GCA_963574355.1 Loris lydekkerianus | reverse complement strand
TCATTTGCTCTTTGAATCTGTTGAATTCTTGAGATAACCTTTGGAATTCTAATTCGATCTTATTTGCTATCCAGATCCTGAATTCAATTTCTGACATCTCAGCTATTTGTTTGTGCATGGGGTCTTGTGTTGTTTCTGCCCCATTGATCCTTGTTGGAGTTGATCTACTCTGATTATTCACATTGCCAGAGTTTTTCTGTTGATTTCACCTCATGATTGCTTTTCACTGTTGCCTCTGGCCGTCCTCAGAGTTAGGGTGGTGTCTCTCCAAGATTAGACCCAAGTGGGATCACTCTATTGTTGCTGGATCTTTGTAGGGAGTGACCCTGTGTAGTTCCTCTGGGGCTGCTGTAGTTAGGGAGTTCTGGTTGTGGAAGCAGCTCTGGTGTGCGACACACCCGGATTCAGCAACAGGGCTGGGGGTTGTGCACACGGTTCTCAGTGCCTGGCACCCAGTGACTTTGGCACAGAGAACCCAAGGCTCTATCAGTCTTTGGCCAGGAGAAGGGCTCTTCACAGAGGCAGGGCGGGCTCCAGAGGGCACACAGTTACCAGAGTCCCTGTCAGATGGATGAGCTAGTGTGGAGGCTGGGAGGACACAGGAGAGGGGATGCAGGGTTGCATTGCTCCCGCAGTTCCTGGTCAGGGAATGTGGAGCCCCGGTGGGTGTGGGTCATCAGTCAGGGTTCGGTGCACACCTCTTATCGAGGTCTGGGCTGCGCCAAGCCCAGGAGTTTGAGGTTGCTATGAGCTGTGATGTCAGGGCACTCTACCCAAGGCAACAGCCCAAGGCTCCAATTTGCCAAGACTGTCTCACTCTGCCCCTAAGGATTAGGGTATTGAGGCAGTTCAGTCCCCGCCTTTAAGCTGCTCAGTCACTAGGTTACTTTGTCCGGCCAGTTCCTTGCTCTGGAACCCTGAGGGCAGGGCTTGCTGGAGCAGTTTTTTCACACAATGGCTTTCACTGAGTCCAGCTCAGTGGCTCATTTTGGGGCCCCAGACAATGCCCAATGTTCTCCACACTTCTGCTCAAGCTCTCCCCAAGGCAGCTCAACTGAGTGCCAAGTCCAAGAACACCAAAACAGTTCACAGGTAAGGCCTTTCCAGTTCGCAGTCTCAGTGCTGCTTGTACTCACGGTTGCTGGCGTGATTAGGTCGATTGAACACACGCAGCCACTTGCCAGTTTTCCACTGGTTTTGTCCTCCTCCTGGGGTCCAGAAGTCCCTTGCTGGCTCCCTGTATCCTCAAAGGGATGATCATAGGCAGATCCCACCGGTCAGAGATGTCTGGAGTCTTGTCTTTCCAGATTCCCCGTGCCCAGTTGCAGGGAAGCTGTTACTCAGCCGCCATCTTTAATCCAGGACAATGATTTTCAAGTGGCATATGACAAAAAAAATTTTTGGAGATCATTAATTAAATTGTTTTCAGAAGAAGTTCAAAGCACAATGAGTATATTCTTTTTTTGACTCTTTTTTAAATAAACAATTTAAATGTGCTGCGAGATTAAAAAAGGTTGAAAAACATTGCCTTAGTATATGTAGGAATTGTCGTCTTAAAATAGTTTTTGTTAGAAAGAATCAGGGCTGCTTGAGGAAGTGTTGGGTTTCAAGTCTGGGGCAGAACTGTGCAAGATAATCCTGGAGCATCTTTTCAGACCACTTGGTGAAGGAGCACTCAGAGACTGCTAAGGTAATGTTGTGAGGACGGAAAGGCCCTCCTGAAACTTCTCCCACTGTTTGAAACCCTGATCAGTTTGAGAATCAGTGAGGATGATAACTGTGTTGTAGTGAAACATACCTGGTATGTTTAATTCACAAGTTCATGGCTTCATGAACAAATAGGTGTTTAGTTCATGAGTGAAAAAAAAATTATTATTTTTTCAGTATTTGGTGGTTGATAGAGAATCAATATCATTATTTTGAAATGGATAAAATATTCCAGCTAATGAATGAAACTAGAGATGCCAGAACTTAAATGTCACCATTTTGGGAGGTCAGCTTCCAGAGTGGTGGAATAAGCACCTCAGCACGTGTGTAGCTGAAACAATAGTAGATGAGTCTGTAATCATTGAATCTGTGTGATAGGTATGTAGGGATTCTTTCCTTCTCTCTACTTTTTTTTTTTTTTTTTTGGTAATAACTTTATTAAGATATCATTTACATGCCATTATGAATTATTCAGTGTTTATTAAATAATTAGCTATATTAAATACCTAAAGCATTTTAAAGAGGAAGAAGCAGAAATAATTCTTTCCAGTATTATCTAAACTAAAAGAGTTGACAAACATAGGTTATTTTAACAATTAATGAGTGGAACATGATTTGTGTAAAACTTCTCACTTCCACAGATATCATCTAGTGTTGTTAAGCCTTTCTCCTAAGATATATGGTATAAAATAAAAGCAGGTATCTGATAGAGTGTGAAGGAGATTATAATTATCAGCTAAAATGGGGGATTTTTTTCTTTTTGCTATGCATGAATTACAGCTATCCTGTCTTCTTTTATCGACCCTATAATTTTAAGACTGCTTAAGCTGTATGTTATTCTGGACAGTAGTTCAGCAATACCATGTTTTATTACACTGGGATATAGATGTGCTTGGTAAAAGTATTCTGTTAGGTTAAAACTACATCAGTGTTTTTCAACCTTTTTTTATCTCACAGCACACTTGAACCTATAAACTTCTGCAGGACACTTAAATTATGTTGATTAAAAACAAATTAAAATAAAATATACTTATTGTACTGTGAACGTCTATCAAAAATAATTTCATTAATGATCTTTAAAAATGTTTGTGGCATAAGATTCTTGTGACACAGCGCTGTTCTAGATGGTCATGAAGCATGGTGTCTTTGCCCTCACTGGTGGTGCTGTTCCCTTCTACTCTGATTCTGCCCTTAAACTCATTTGTTCTTTGGGTTTTCAAGTGCTTTGATTATTTCCTCACCCATCACTCCCACTCCAGTTTCCATTCATCCTTGTAGCCTAGGGTAGGTCCCATTTTTCTACAGACCCTTACCTAATAATCCCTTCCCTAATATCTTTTGTGCTTATTTTAGCATGTGAAGAAGAGAGGGGAAACCAGTCATTTTCTTATTCAAGTGAGCCTTCAGTTAATTAAAGATTATATTTCAAATGTCAGCAGTTGTAAGCGTCAAAACAACCTATTGACAAAAAAAAAAAAAAAACTCTCATTACTCTGGGCACAGTTGGAACAATGCCTGTTTGGATCAAGTCCTTCCCCCTCAATAAATATTGAGATTAATTTTTTCCTCATTTTTTAGGATCATGGCTGGTCTTCCTCATAATAACCTACAGGAGCAACTAGCACGTCACTCAGCCAGAAAACTTAATAATAAATTAAGTTTTTCAAAGCCAAAATCTTTGTAAGTATTTTGATTGGTTTGCAGTCCTGTGGGCACTAACTTACTGTCTCCTTAACTGTCTTTCTTTCAACTCTTCCATTGTATAGATGAAGAAATGAAGCTGAGAGATTCAGTGCTTTTCCTACTTAGCAAATCAATGGTAGAGCATGTTTTAGCAACACCAGGGAATAAATTGTTCAGTACCTTTGTATGATTCCTGGCTGATAATATTTGCTCAATAAAGAATTGTTGAATAAAATCCTTTCATATATTCTTTATAAAATAGTTTATAAAGAAACCATAGCTCTGCAGTTCTGCGCACTCCTCTAAGCAATGTTCAAGACTCTTGCTTTGTCTGTAGTAATCTGTGTTGTGCGTTGTGCCCTTACTGGATGACAGGTGTGGTTCTGGGTGCTTGGCTTTCCAGGGACCACTGACCTTCCTGCCACTAATTCAGCAGATAGCTGGGATTCCTGCCTCCTTTACTTGTCCTTAAGATTTTAGCATAAGTAGTAGTTTTTAACTTGTTCCCCCCTTAAATTTTTTATCAGAATAGCAAAAAGTAGCCACAGTTGAGTCTCTTGCCTTTTTCACTTATGCTGTCACCTCCCTCTGGAGATGCAATTAATTAGAACTACTGCCTGAAAAGTAAAACAGTAGGAATGGTCTATCAAAACCAAATAATTTCTTCTTCCTTTTACAGTAGCTAAACATAAATAAATGATATCCTCTGAATGGGCAGATCAAAGACTATAAAATATAATTTTAGTTACCTGATAAATTTGAAATTCAAATAAGTAGATGGATTCTTTGCTTATTTGTGATATAATTAAGGTAACCTAGGTGAATTAGAAAAAAAAATTAGGGTTTTGTTTTGTAGTTGGTGGACTTATGAAAATGAATCCATCTAATTGAGTTTTTTCATTGTTTTTCAGAGGTTTCACTTTCAAGAAGAAAACTCCTTTAGGTAACAGTATATCTCTAACTAGTATGTCAGTTAATAAAGATGTTAATGTCACCAAGGCCTTTTCCATCAGTGAACCTCCATCCCATACCACAAATCAGCAGATAAGGATCAATGACTTCTTTAAAAATGCTCCAGCAGGGCAGCAGACCCAGAGAGTTGGTTCCAAACCTTTATTGCCAGATGTACAGATTCCGAAGGAAGTTTTGTGTACCACTCCACATACATCGGTTATAAAGAAACCCAGTGATGCTGCTTTCAAGAAGTTAGAATTTAGTTCTTCACCAGATTCTTTTGGTGCCATTAATAATTGGGATGATATGGATGACTTTGATACTTTTGGGACTTCAAAAGCATTTGTTACACCACTGAAAAATCACTTCCTACGAGTAAGCACTGCTCAAAAATCAAAAAAGGCTAAGAGAAACTTTTCAAAAGACCAGCTTTATAAAACAGATACAGTAAAGGCTGATTTGACTACTTCCTCTGAAAACAAGCAAGTCGATTTCACTAAGGGTCAGAAGGATGACTCAGAACAGTTAAGTAGCCTGGTGATTTGTATCGATGATGATTGCATTTCCGAAATGCATATAATTGAAGATACTCTGGAAACTCAGTCTTTGAAAACTCATTTGGGAGATGAACAAGGTAAAAATTACTTTATCTTCATTTCAGTATGTTGTCTGTATTTTATGCAAAGATTAGGAATAGTAATGAATATGATACAGTTTTAGTCACTAAGGGCCTTTTTTTTGTGTTTTTGTTTTTTTGAAGCAGACTCTCACTATGTCACCCTCATTAGAGTGGCATGGCATCACAACTCACAGCAACCTCAAACTCTTTCTTCAGCTTAAGTGATTCTGTTGCTTCAGCCTCCCAAGTAGCTGGGAGTATAGGGGCCTGCCACAATGACTGGCAATTGTTTTCTTCGTTTTTTTTTTTTTTTTAGAGACATAGTGTCGCTCTCAGTAGAGTGTCATAGCATCACAGCTCACAGCAACCTCCATCTCCTGGGCTTAGGTGATTATCTTTCCTCAGCCTACCAAGTAGCTGGGATTACTGGCGCCTATCAGAATTCCTGGCTGTTTTTTTTGTTGCAGTTGTCATTGTTAGGCTGGCCTGAGTTGGGTCGAACCTGCCACCCTTGGTATATGTGGTTGGCGCTGCAACCACTGTGCTGTGGGCACTGAGCTAGTCACAAAGGCTCTTAGTAGTTTCTGAGTAATCTAGTGGCCACATTTTTGAGGCAGGACACTGATGAAATGGAAATTTTTCTAATCTAATTTCAGGAATAGCTCTGTGATTTTATCCATGAAGAAAATGCAGTAGCTCCCTCCTTATCTGCGATTTTAGTTCCCCAAAGCCAACTGAGGTCTGAAAATATCACATCACTACACTTGCACTTTGGGACTATTATTAAGAAAAACAAAGGTTACTAGAACACCATTACTGCAATACCGAGACAATGTGCCATTGAGACCAGCATTGAGTGACTAACAAACCTCAGAAAGGGTTGGTGTAAGATTTTATCATACAGCGTGAAAATTAAAAACTCAAAACACTGTGAAATTTAAAACTTGGGAATTATTATTATTTCCGTTTTCTATTTACATCACAAAGTTTACATCATTCACCTTACTTCATCTCACAATGTAGACATTTAAGCATCTCACATCTTCACAAGAAGGGTGCATACAGTTCAGTAAGATATTTTGAGAGTGATACCAGTAAGATGTTTTGAGAGTTTCAGATAACTTTCGTAACAATGTATTTGTTCCATTTTATTGTTTCTCTCTTATGGTGCCTCATTTATAAATTAATCTTTGTCATACATATGTATGCATAGGCTTCAGGCACTCAGCTAAAAGGGCTTCCACGAGATCATAGAGGTTAAAGTGCCTGTCAGTGGTTGGAACTGGAAAGTGGAGCTAAGCCTTTCTATTATTATTCATTTATGGCCTGTGGCCACCTAATATTGATGTATAATGTGACCTAGTTTTGCTATTAAAGTATTATAAGACATGTTTCAGAGTTTTTTCTGGATAGATCTTGTAGTTATTAAACTTCTAAAACTCAGTAACTGAGATGAGCCTCTTATGGAAGTGATCTGCACGTGGTTAATGAACCCTCGTGAAGTAGTAGACATGAGACTAAAACTTTCAAACATCTGAATCCAACTGAGTTTGCTACAGGACGACAGAAAACTGAAAAGTGACTGTTAAGAAGCAAAACTATAGTTTAATCGATGGTTTTGCTGTTTCTGAAGAGGAAACCTTTTGTTAAAAGGTGAACTAGAGAGCAACAATTTGGCATTGTTTTTCCTTGCAGTCCAAGAGAGATTTAAACCAGGAAGCCTTCATGGTAGACATGTTTATCTGTTCAAACAGCAAACTTACTTGTTGCAGTTTACATTTATTTATTTATTTATTTATTTTGAGACAGAGTCTCACTATGTTGCCCTGGGTAGAGTGCCATGGCGTCACAGCTCACAGCAACCTCAAACTCTTGGGCTTAAGCAATTCTCTTGACAACCTTCCCAAGTAGCTGGTAGTACAGGTGCCCACAACAATGCCTAGCTATTTTTTGTTACACTTGTCATTGTTATGTAGCTGGCCCAGGCCGGGTTTGAACCTGCCAACCTCTGTGTATGTGGCTGGTGCCGTGACCACTGTGTTATGGGCACTGAGCCAGTTTACCCTTTTAAATTTAAATGTGAGTGAAAAATTTTAAAATGGTAAAAGTTGATATCAAGTATGAGTTTAGGCATGAAAATCCCTAAGCAAATCTTTGGCCTCAATTCAACATTCACTGGACTTAAACCAGTTTACTTAATAATCATATATGAAGAAATAACCAACGTTAAGGTCGGAAAGAAGAGAACTGGTGTACAGGGTGGTACGATTGATTGTAAACTGGCCAGATGCCCTATTCCTTAAGTGCTCTTCCTCTGTTCTTTCCTTCTCATTAATTATTAAAATAACCTGTGTTTATCAACTGTTTTACTTTAGATAATAGTGAAAAGAAGAAAAACTTGGAAGAAGCTGAATTACGTTCAACTGAGAAGATTCCACATACTAAACTGAGTGATGATTATGATACAGATTTTGTTCCACCGTCTCCAGAAGAAGAAAGTATTTCTACTGCTTCTTCCTCTTTAAAATGCTTTAGGTAAAATCCCTAATTAATTAGTAAATTGAGGGATATTTTAAATTGTTTATGGGATACTGTAAATTGACTTAATTATATAGTATCATTTCTACATAAATGTATTTGTGCTTTTGTGGTTTATTTTAAATCCAGGCGAAAGCCTCTCTTTATACATTTAATTTAATTGGTAGTATTATAAAGATGTATAGTCCCATTATCATTAGTTACATGGAACCTCCAAACAATTTTATGTGGTTGTATTTAACAGAAGAAATACATTTCTAAAAATACTTTATTTCTAAACCCCTGGACCCGAAATGACATAAAACCGATTAGTTTTGTTTGGGAAGGAAGTTAGCACATATGTCCACATATTGGTTTTTTTTTTTTTTTTTAATCCTATGGGATAGAATTGGCCTTTGCATTTGTAATTCACTCAATTTTACCAAATTAGTGTCATGATTATTCTTTTTTATTATTATTTTTGAGATAGAATCTCACTTTATCACCTTTGGTAGAGTGCTGTGGCGTCACAGCTCACAGCAACCTCCAACTCCTGGGCTTAGGCGATTCTCTTGCCTCAGCCTTCCGAGTAGCTGGGACTACAGGCGCCCACCACAATGCCCTACTATTTTTTGTTGCAGTTTGGCTGGGGCCAGGTTCAGACTCACCACCTTTGGTATATGGGGCTAGCGCCCTACCCACTGAGCCATAGGCACCGCCTGACATGATTATTATTAATTGGTAGTATTATGAGGAAAAAATAGATACTCCACCTGCTCATTAGATTGCTTATTGTCATTGTTCCCTCTGGCCTCTGCTGGGTCTAAATGTCAGCCCAGTAGAGTGGTGGAGCATGTGCTGTGCTAGTTGACCAACATCTTGAGGAGACAAATCCCTACAGTATGTTGTCTTAATTGAGCATAGAAGGATGGCAGAGAATGGCGAGGGGAACATTTGTATGCGTGGCCTAGTTGAGTTTCTCTTGGTTTGTGTTTTGAGTGTGTGTTGAGGTGTTAGATAAGGCAGGGAAGGTTGAAATGTGATTACTATTTGATGACAAAATTAAAGAAATATAAGAGCCCCCTTCTTTTTAATTCTGATATAAGTTCAGCAAGAACTGTAGAAAGTTCAGAACTGAGCAAATGTTGCCATAGAATCTACATTCTAGATCAGCATTGTCATTTAACAGATGAAATAGCCCAGGTCCAGGAAGGAGCAAGGAATTGCCCAGAACAGTACAATTAAGGGCGAATGGACTAAGATCCAGGGTAGTGCTTTCTCTTGATTCCTTGTTAAATACATGTTTTTTTTTCTTTGCTTATTAAAAATGTGCATTGCGCAAACAACATTGTAGCCATTTTAACAATGATTCTAAATAAGAGAGAAGGAACACTGCTGTATGTGGGGGTGCATGGCTGTAGGTCCTGAGGCAAGGCTGCTTGAGGTCAGGAGTTTAAGACTGCTGTACACTGATTGTACCTGTGAATGACCACTGCACTTCTTCCTAGGCAGCGTAGTAAGACTCCGTCTCTAATAAAAATAGAGAAAGAATAATAGTAGTTCCACACTTCTAACATTTTATTTCATGTTCAGTTTTGATCTTTCTCTACATGTGTTTGACTTTTGCATTGTTGCAATCAACATTTAACTATAATTTTATATTCTGCTGCTTTTCCCTTTTTTATTTTATTTTTTTTTTGAGATAAGAGTCTCACTTTGTTGCCCTTGTTTAGAGTGCTGTGGCGTCAAAGCCTTGGGTTCAGGTAGCTGGGCCTACAGGCACCTGCCACAACACCTGGCTATTTTTAGAGATGGGGTCTCACTCTTGTTCAGGCTGATCTCAATCTCCTGAGCTCAGGCATTTCCATCTACCTTAGCCTCCCAGATGCTAGGAAGAGTGCTAAGATTACATAGGTGAGCTACCATGCTTGCCTACTTCTTTTCTCTTAACATTATTTCTAAAATTTTGGAGTTGTCACACCATAAATAACTTTACCTAGGTTTTCAGCAATTGGAAAATAGTTACTTACAATGTTATATCCAGGGTGTTCTCTCTCTGTATATTTTCCATTGCAACTTGTCATATGTATTTGTTTATGTTATAAAACTGAAATAGAATATTCATAAATGGTACTTTATGTGAGGTGCACACAAATTTTATACTGCATTTTGTTTCATTTTTTATTAAATGCTGGTTGTAAGCTCTGAATTTCAGAGGTCAAATGATCAGATAATGTATCATGTCTGAAAGAGATGTTTTTGTATTGCCTCTATTCTAAAACCTTAGCTGCCTTCAGAATTCTTCATCTTCAGGTCCCAATTTATCTCTTTTAGCTTTTTCTTCCATTTTGCCCTTGTAGTAACCTTAAGCTTTAATGAGCCTAATGAGTCAAACCAACAGTCTAGCAAGCATTATTAAGAATATGACCATTTTCTTCATCATAGCATGCTATTGCTTAAAAGATAATATAAAAAGAGTTACTCATCACTGTTTTGATTTAGTTAGAAAATTGCCTTCCAAAATCCTTCCTTAGGAAAATATGGTTGATTCTTGAGTATCAAGTAATAAAATTGTTATTTATTTATTTATTTATTTGAGACAGAGTCTCCCTATGTCACCCTCGGTAGAGTGCTGTGGCATCACAGCTCACAGCAACCTCCAACTCTTGGGCTTAAGTGATTCTCTTGCCTCAGCCTCCCAAGTAGCTGGGACTACAGGCGTCCATCACAATGCCCAGCTATATTTTTGTTATAGTTATCGTTGTTTTTTAGCAGGCCCAGGCCAGTTTGAACCCACCAGCTTTGGTGTATGTGGCCGGCGCCCTAACCACTGTGCTACAGTCCCTGAGCCATAGAATTATCTTTTAAAAAATTTTCCTTCCTAATCTGTCATTTTTTTATACCTATCAGTCAAGCTTTGGTCAGATCCCACCTCCTCATAAAGCCTTCCTAAGTTCTAGGAAGTGTTATCTTTGTTCTTTCACACTCATTTAGTACTATTATTTTTACTTAAGTGTTCTTCTTATCTAGTCAGACTGATTGTGTCTATTTGTTAATATATTTTTGCATAATCTGTGTGAGTTAATTATATGCACAGTTACATAGATAGGTATAATAAGAGAAGCCCAGGTAAAGGGCTTTGGAATCTCAGGAGAAACACATTAATAGTCACTTGCTATAGAACTAACTCTTGGACTGGGCCTAGAAGAACAGTGTGACTCAGGTAAAAAGAGATTGGCAGGTCTTCCAAATTGAGAGAAGGTTGTCAGAGGTAAGTAAAATCCCTAAGACAATTCAGGGTTCACATGAAGAAGGTAAGTGATGTCATGTGATTGGAGTCCATGTTGCTGAAAGAGCATGATTGGAGATGCTGTGGAAAAGGTCTCTTGGGACCAGAAGATGGAAGACTTTGAGGGTCACCTAAAGAGGTTTTGTAATAGAGGAGATATGAAAATCTGTATATTCCTGCTATTATGTATTGTCTGACCAGTTGTAGAAAAACATTAAGGGGAAATTATATATTTATCCGATCCAGTCTATTGGATGATTATTTTAATACTTATTTGCAGTATGTTACAGGACGGTGACAACTTTGACAGAGAGAAGAATGTTCTTAGTATATCAAATGATACTTTGTCAAAACCTGAGAAAATTACTGCACAGGAGCCTAATACAGAAACCAGCACAGATTATGACGGTACTAAAGTATTTTAAATGTATCACATGTTTCAGCTACTTACTATATATATTTTAAACCCTGTCATACTTCCTTCATGAGAGGACCTATAGTTTTTTGTGATAAATTTATTTTTATTTTTTTTATTTTTTTATTTTTGCAGTTTTTGGTTTGGCTGGGGCTGGGTTTGAACCCACCACCTCCTATATATGGGGCCGGCTCCCTACTCCTTGAGCAACAGGCACCTCCCTTATTTTTATTGTTTATTTATTTATTTATTTTTAGAGACAGAGTCATATTGTCGCCCTCCGTGGGGTGCTGTGGCATCACAGCTCACAGCAGCCTCCAGCTCTTGGGCTTAGGTGATTCTCTTGTCTCACTCTACCAAGTAGCTGGGACTACAGGCGCCTGCCACAAAACCCGGCTATTTTTTGTTGCAGTTTGGTCAGGGCCGGGTTTGAACCTGCCACCCTCAGTATATGAGGCCAGCACCCTACTCACTGAGCCACAGGCACCACCCTCAGCTACTTACTTTTGAAAACAAAATAAGGTTATGTTTTCAACCTGTGGCTCTATATTATAAAAGAGCAGATTTATAGTCCTTGTTCTTTTCACATTGTAGAATCATCCCTGTTCATTGGTTAGCCACCATTTGCTCCAACAACTCATGTGCTCATAAGGTAATTGATTTTCTATCTCGAAAACACTGCTTGTTAGAAAATTATTTTGCAATTGAGCCAAAATTTACCTCTCTGTAACTTTAACCCTTGCAAGATATATAAAGCTCCTAGGAGTTTTATTTTTCTCCCTGGCTAAATATTACTAGTCAAATTCTTCTTTATAAAAAGAGACTTTATAGGTCTTTTTTTGGAGACAGAGTCTCATTCTGTCTCTCTGGATAGAGTGCTGTGGTCATAGCTCACAGCAACCTCAAACTCTTTGGGCTTAAGTGATCCTCTTGCCTCAGCCTCCCAAATAGCTGGGACTACAGGTGCCTGCCACAACACCCAGCTAATTTTTCTATTTTAGTAGAGATGGGGTCTTGCTCTTGCTCAGGCTGGTCTCAAACTCCTGAGCTTAAGCAATCCTCCCACCTCGGTCTCTCAGAGCGCTGGAATTATAGGTGTGAGCAGGTGCACGCAGCCTGCTTTCTCAGTATTTCTGTATTGCATTCTATTCTTCTATTTGATAGAAGCTGTACTATTCTTATGGTGTATGTGTCTACATGTATGTAATATTCTGTATGTTGTTTTTGTGTCCTCTGAATTTTTTATTTTGGACTCTTAAATTATTGTTAAACATGTCCCTATTTTTCTTTATACCTGATACACAAATAAGAGATGTTCCTAAAGATACCTGATGTTTTCTAGTCACTCTGGTAAGTGCCTTACAGTTAACTAGTCTCATCCTTACAACAACTCTCTAAGGCTTTTTTAGTTTGTTTTTGTTTTTGTTTTTTGAGACAGAATCTCACTCTGGTGCCCTGGATAGATGCTGTGGCATAGCTCACAGCAAACTCAAACTCTTGGGCTCAAGCGATCATCTTGCCGAAGTTTTTTTGTTTTTAGTAGAACCAGGGTCTTGCTGTTGCTCAGGCTGGTCTTGAACTCCTGAGCTCAAGCAGTCCACCCACCTCAGCCTTCCAGGGCTGAGTGAGCAACTGTTCTTGGCCAGGTATTTTTTATTGTCCCCATTTGTTTCCAGGTAAGGAAACTAAAGTATAGGAGTGTTACATAAGTACACATGACCATACAGTTAACAGCAGGATGTGAACTCTGTAGTCTTGAGATACTTGAGTACTGATAACAGCTGTGCTGTACTGTCTCTATTTCATCAAGTTTCTCTGATCATGTGGTAGCTAGGACAGGGGTGAGGACAGAGTCCTACAGATGTCATTAGAGGCCTCCTTCTCAGTTGACATCAATCCATTCATCATTTCTTATCCAACCAGTTACAAATCTGCAGAACATGTTCGTTTCCATTGTGTTTGGGGATGCAAAAGACAGTCACATGACTCCAGAGAGTTCAAGATCCAAGGCAGCCAGAGGGAATGGGTGGGGCCGTGACTGTTGATACAGACTTCGGGTCAGAGATCTGCCTTCTCCTGGCTGTGTGTCTTTGGCAAACTTCTCTGGACCTCAGTTTTCTATAAAATGAGGATAATAATGTCTATCTTGCTAGGTAGGCGTCAGGAGGATTTAAGAGAAAGTACTTAGTACACTGTGAAACTTTGATAAGTGGTAGCCATTATTATCTGCCAGTCTAGTAATCCTTTCAGAGAAAGAAATACATTAAGATGACTGGTTTGTTTTTATGAACTCTGGCTAACTGTATAAATTGTTTCCTCTCCATAGAGCTCATAAAGCACACATTAGATTACATGTTCTAGAATTTTACTTTGAATTGACATTAAGATCACCAGCCTGGGGCGGTGCCCATGGCTCAAGGAGTAGGGCGCCAGACCCATATACCGGAGGTAGGTTCAAACCCGGCCCTGGCCAAAACTGCAAAAAAAAAAAAAAAAAAAAAAGAAAAAGAAAGAAAAAAGATCACCGAGCTTTTGGCAGTCACTGTCAGATTTTTTTTAAATTAGAACATTGTCTTCACTTTTCCTCACGTGTCAGTGACAGGGGCTCTGAGATCTTGTCTGCTGTTTTCCTGTATTCTAAGGAATCTTTCTGGACAAGGAGACTTGAGCTCCTTTCTGGTAGCTAGCTGGGTACTCTTGTATCTCTCTGAGCCTGACTTTCCCTCACATGGCCATATATCCGTTATACAGTCTGATGCCTGTTTTCCTTGCAGAGAAAACAGAAGCAAAACAATTCAGCAGTTCCACTTTTGCTATCTTATACCTCATGTTCCTGTTTCCTTCATTCACCATAGAAGTCCAGGGGGTCATTCCCTGCAGATGCTTGTTCCTGTGCTGCTCTGTACACCTCTGCTCTGTCCTCTTTCCTTCTCCTTCCCACTGTAGCCTCATTCTCTTGTCCAGATGTGTCCCGGTTTCTCCCTGTCTGCTGAGAATGCTGTTTCACCTGAAGTCCACCTAAACACCCTTTTCCTCCCCTACACACACTTCGGGGCTTAGAGGCATCTTCCTTGCTTCTTGTTGACACCTAAGCCATTTTTTTCTTTCTTCTAGAACCCAAACTCCTTTGAGGTTCTATTTAGTAGTGGTATGGCTCAGTAAAAAGGATGGGAGCAGGCCAGCAGGCCTCTTATGTCATAATATTGTCATCAGGAGTTCCTCTCTCTCACACACTTGCCTTCTCTCTCCTCTCTTTTGTCCTGTCTCTCCATCTCAGACATTTCCTTTTTCTGTTTTCGACTTCCCCCTGTGTTGGTCTTATTTATAAGCTGCCTTTCCTTGCATGGTGGCAGAGATGGCCACATAAGCATGTGAAGCTTATTACAAGAGGTGCTATTTTCAGTCTAAAAACTGGGAAATTCTTTTTGGTCTACCTGCTTTATATCAAATGCCCACTGAGGGACTAGGGAAGGGGAGGTCTACAAGAAGAAAATCTAGGTATGATGCTATTACCATTAAAAGAAAGCCTGGGTTCCAGGCAGGTTATAACATATAGGTGGGGCTGTTGCCTGTTTAACCTTTAACTATACCCTTTGTGTTGGTGAGGTGAGATGTGTACCTAAAGTTAGTAAAAAGGTGCAGGAAAAAGATAATCCTTTGTGCCTTGGTTATTATAAGAGGTGTTTGTTTGTTTGTTTGTTTGTTTGTTTTTTGAGACAGAGTCTCATTTTATTGCCCTCAGTAGAGTGCAGTGGTATCATAATTCACAGCAATCTCAAATTCTTGGGCTCAAGTGATTCTCTTCTCTCAAGTCTCCTGCATAGCTGGGACTGTAGGTGCCTGGCTTTTTTTTTTTTTTTAAGAGTCAGGGTTTCTCTCTTGGTCTGGCTGGTCTCGAACTCCTGAGCTCAGGCAATCCACCTGCCTTGACCTCCCAAGGTGCTGGGATTACAGACGTGAGCCACCACACCTGGCAAGTGAAATATTATTAATTATCACAAAACTAAATGAAATCTGAGCTCTCATAACATACAGCCTGATTTCAAGTTAATTCACAGGCAGATGACATGATATAAGCTTGTTTATGATCTTTTTAAAAATACTGCTTCACATGTTACATGTGACTTTGAAAATCTTATCTTTTTTGTTTTCCAAGAAACATATTAACACCATACTTACCTTGTAGCTAGACAGATAAGTGTACAGCAGCAGCTCATCCACGTGATGGACCGTATCTGTAAGTTAATTGATACAGTTCCTGCTGAGAAACTGAAAGCTTTGGATTGCGGGGACGAACTATTTCTGCAGCAGAACATGAGGTACCTTGACTTTTCTCCTTCTGGGGCATATCTGATTGCATTTCTACCAGTCTAAATCAGAAATGGGCAGGGAAGAATGTCCAAGCTTTTTGGCTGGAAATTGCTGGAGGATGGTCATGTCACTGTGTTTTAAGTCGATTTACTTTTTAAACAGTTTTAGTATTTGTGTTCAATTTTTTGAGATTGGAAAGAAGAATATATTATACTATAATTTCTGTTTGGGATAAAAACTGAAGGTAATCTTCTGTGGTCCTCCAGAGCAAACAACTTAGATATAATATGTTGTCCTCTTTTTCTCTTCAGAAGGAAACTCCTCGCGGAAGTAGATTTTAACAGAAGTGGCATAGGTCATCTTGGCTTGGTGTGGAGGCACAGGCCTGATCCTCGTGGTAGCACTGTGGAGGGGGATTCTTCTCCTGGGAAGAATTTTATGAAGGAGTTAGCTTTCCCATACTTCCCCTCAAATCCAATTTCCTCTGGGGAATATTTACCAGCTACCACTCCGGAAAAGACAGGATTCTTAGCCACCACAGAGAATCACTGTGAAAGCATGTTATTGAAGTCCTATTTACAGAAGTCCTTTGTAAGTAACAACTGGGCTGAAACCCCAAAGCTAGAAAAAAGCAACGAAAGCTCTTTTTTCCCAGGAAATGTTCTCACAAGCACTGCTGTGAAAGATCAGAATAAAAACACTGTTTCAATAAATGACTCAGAAAGAGCAATCCAGGCTTCCTATGATGTTGATAATTTTGACATAGATGACTTTGATGATGATGATGATGACGACTGGGAAAATATAATGCATAATTTAGTAGCCAGCAAATCTTCCACAGCTGCCCATCAGCCCATCAGGGAAGGTGGGCCAGTTAAATCAGTGTCTGAAAGAACTTCTTCAGCTAAGACAAACTGTCTTCCAGTGGCATCTACTGTTCAAAACAGAAACTTCTCAGAGACAATTCAGAATTACACTGGTAAGTTTAAAATAAGTTCAATGCCTATATATTTTAATGAAAACAAAACTGTACAAAATAGGCATAGTATGAGAAGAGCCACAGCACGTCATCACTGCCTGAGAACCACATTGTTTCTATGCAAATTCTGATGATATGAATTATAAGTCACAACTTCAAAAGCAAGTTGCTCTTTTCTCTCTGTAGCAGCTGCAGTTTTATGGAATGTGTAATTATAACCTATTGTAGTAAGGCTCTGAAGTCAATACAAATGTGCTTTGCCTTTAAAGTAATATGTTTTAGTCCCTAAACAAACTCATGAAGGCCAAGTGTTTTAATGATTGGGGAAGGGCAAAAGCAAAGATGAATTTATATGCTAAAAATATGTATATTTTTAGAATTCTGGATTGATAAGAATTAATTTACAAAGAAGAAAAGCATGTTTTATGTCTTAAAATACTAAAATATAGAGCAGTCTGAGGAGGTTATGAAATCTGAAATTTCTTTTCTTTTCTTTTTTTTTCAGTTTTTGGCCGGGGCTGGGTTTGAATCCACCACCTCTGGCATATGGGGCTGGCGTCCTACTCCTTTGAGCCATAGGCACCACCCTGAAATCAGAAATTTCTTAAAACAGTCAGATTTGTTCTTTGGGCCTCCTGTTCTCTATGTACCATGTGTTGTGCTGTGTGCTGGTAATTCAAAGATGAGCAACATAGTTCTGCCCTCTTGAAGCTTACGGTTTAGTGAGAGAGAAGCTTTTGGAGGAGTGAAGTTAGCCACCATTAAGGCTACAGAGAAAAGCAAAAAATAATTTTAAAACCTGTATCAATCCTATAAAGTTATCAAAGTATTTTTTAACTGAAATAAGTTTCTGTGCATGGTTTTTTTTCTATTTTAAGAGACAGTGTCACTTTGTCACCCTTAGTAGAGTGCTATGGCGTCACAGCTCACAGCAACTTCCAGCTCTTAGACTTACGCGATTATCTTGTTTCCGCCTCCTGAGTAGCTGGGACTACAGGCACCTGCCACAACACCTAGCTATTTTTTTATTGCAATTTGGCTGGGGCCAGGTTTGAACTTGCTACTCTTGGTATATGGGGCCGGTGCCCTACTCACTGAGCCATAGGCATTGCCCTGTGTACAGGGTTTTATAAAGTACAACCCTCCCTAATTTTGCCATTGATGACTGACTTAATACCACAGAGTTTGTTCTTACAGTTCCTTTTGACCTTTAGTAACTGTTAGTGGGTTTACTTTTGTGTCATGTTAGAACGTGTCATACTTGATGTCTGCAATTATCTTGAGACAGCTGAGAGCTAGGGAAGAGTAGCTGCCAGAGCTGCAAGCCGCTGGGCTGCCAAGCCAGGGTAGACATGGGAGACACCACAAGAGAGGAATCTGAGAAAGCCCCAGACAGGGTGACTGGGGAAATTGTGACACCATTAGCAGGGAGGTCAGGAGGCAGAGTCAGGTTTGGAGAGTGGCAGAGGATGGTTATTTTAAGAATGAGTAAAATGTTGCGAGCTGTTCAGGTAGAAATATCTTGTAGGCATCTGGAGGTGCTGCAGGATAAGCTGAGCTGGGGTAGGTCAGACATTCTCTGCATATAGGTTCTTTTAAGATGACAGGGGTAGGAAAATTCCAAAAAAGAATGTGTAAGGAGCCCAGTCACTAAAAGACTCTCAAATTTAAAGGCTGAGTGGAAAAGCAGAGCCAGTGGTTGTCTTGGAATAAGTACTTGTGGTGGGTGCTTCTGACAGGTCAAGGAAAGACTTGATTTGGTCACTTAAAGTCTACGGTGGCTTTGAGACAGTTGAGGAGGTGTGTTGGGGTGATTCTGCCCTGAAGGAAGGTACTAAAGCTGTCCTTGCAGAACACTCATATACTGATTTTTCTTAATGTTGATTATTTTCTTAGATAAATCAGAGCAAGATTCAACATGCAGAAATATGAAACATGAGCATTTCCAAAGTCTTAATTTTCCTCATACAAAAGAAATGTTGAAGATTTTTCATAAAAAATTTGGCCTGCACAATTTTAGAACTAATCAACTAGAGGCAATCAATGCTGTGCTGCTTGGTGAAGACTGCTTCATTCTAATGCCAACTGGTATGTATTTTTAGATATAAATTGGCAGGAATCTATTGGCAGATATTAAATGAAAGCCCTTCTAATAGAAATAAAAAGACTACCTACACAGTATTTCTGTCATTTAAAGACTTCTTAAACCTCCCATGTCATAGTAAGAAAGTGTATTACCTCATATCCTCTGTCCCAGTTGTTGACCTGATAAAATTTATGGCCCTGTAAGATTTTCAACTCAAAGTTCATTGTATTAAACTGACCTCAAATTTTTCTTTGGGTATTATTCTTTTTTGCTTTTTTTTTTAATTTTTTAGACAGAGTCTCACTGTGTTGCTCTCTGTGGAGTGCTGTGGCGTCACAGCTCACAGCAGCCTTAAACTCTTGAGCTTAAGCCATTCTCTTGCCTCAGCCTCCCAAGCAGCTGGAACTACAGGCACCCACTACAATGCCTGGCTATTTTTTGGTTGTAGTTGTCATTGTTTGGCAGGCCCATGCTGGATTCAAACCTACCAGCTCTGGTGTATGTGGCTGGTGCCCTAGCTATAGAGCTACAGGTGCCAAGCCAGGTATTATTCTTTTCTCTAGTCCAAATAAGTCTGGAAAGTGAACAAAAAAAGACCAAAAAAAATCACTGTGAAGGACTATGCCCATTTCTGACACTTGGCATGATACAACCTGATGTTACCTGGTGGCATGGGTCACCACTCCAGCCCAGCCAGTGTAGCAAGCATGTCCCTGACCAGGCCTGTGTCCTTGTGTGTGCACTGTTCTCACAGGGTGGCATGAGGATTAAGTGGAAAACATTACTGTACTTGTTTCACGGCCCCAGTTTTAAAGAGTCCAGTACACTTCACTGTGCTAGTAAATCTCACCACAGCTATTCAGTGATGTGTGGTTATCCATGTAAGAATATTAAATGGTCAGAAATCCATGTAAGAATATTAAATGATAAGAACAAGAAGCATGAGAATGTGGAGTTTCATTACCTATGTGGGGTCTTCCCTCTGCCTTTTACTTGACTTATTGTGACCTTTAGCAAGTTAGTGCTGTCATTATTATTGAATGATATTAGTATTGTATGAGCATCTGAATTTTTTCAAACTGATGTTAAAACTCCAACAGTGTTGGATCAAGAATCAACATTTTAAGTTTTACTAATTTGTTAATCAGTCTTTGTCTTTCTTTAGACTCTAACCTTGGCATTGATCTACTCCAGTGATTTTCAGGGCTTTCTGTGGTCTTTTAGGGTTTTAGGGGATTTTTTTTTTTTTTTTTTTTTTTTTTAGGCAGAGTCTCACTTTTTCATATTAAGTGGAGTGCCAAAAGCTCACAGCAACTTCAAATTCCTGGGCTCAAGCAATTCTCTTTCCTCAGCCTCCCAAGTAGCTGAGAATACAGGTGCCTACCACAACACCCAGTTATTTTTAGAGACGAAGTTTCCTTCTGGCTCAGCCTGGTCTCAAACTTGTGAGCTCAGGCAATCCACCCACCTCAGCCTCCCAGAATGCTAGAATTACAGGTGTGAGCCATCACATCTGGCTAATGGGACATTTTTAAGGTCCCTTATGCCCCAGTTTCAACTTCTTGATTTATATGTATAGAAAGAGAGAAATTCCAAATAAGGTTTCTGTTAGGGAAAAAAAAAAAAAAAAGGTTTTTTCTTAACAATGAGCTAGTACATTTTGCAGGTGATAAGATTGAGGTTAAATGACATGTCTAAGCTGTCATAGTGAATTAAGTGGTAGAGCAGAAAATAGAGCTCAGGATGTTGTCCTCAGTGTCCTCTCTCTTTAACGTCTACTACTCATGTGAAAAAGAAGCAATGTGATACATAGTTTTTAAAAAATGGAAGTACTAAGAATTTCCTGGAACCATTAGTACATGGGTGAAATTGAAAACTGGGGAGTGACCACTTTAGTCATTGTGAAATGTGCACTCACCATCTTGCCATTGTGAATAAGAATCATGCAGAAAGAGATCTTTCTTTTCTTTCTTTCTTTCTTTCTTTCTTTCCTTTTTTTTTTTTTTTTTTGACACAGAGTCTCATTTTGTTACTCTTGGTAGAGTGCCACAGTGTCATAGCTTACAGCAACCTCAAACTCTTAGGCTTAAGCAATTCTCTTGCCTCAGTTTCCCAAGTAGCTGGGACTACAGGCGCCTGCCACAATGTCTGGCTATTTTTTAGAGACAAGGTCTCACTCTAGCTCAGGCTGGCCTGGAACCTGTTAACTTAGGCAATCCACCCACCTTGGCCTCCCGAGTGCTAGGATTACAGGCATCAGCCACCATGCCTAGCTAGAAAGAGATTTTTTCATCTTTCAACATTTCTTTCTTTTTATCTACTATTAGTGCTCACAAACATAATTCTACCCTTTCATTTCAGAGTCAGATTGGGTACCATATTGAGAAGAGAACTGGCAAGTGAAAGCTCTGGTATTCACTTCTGGCATTCTACCGAGGGTGACATAGTGAGAGACTTATATTGTTATAATAGCTTTAAAAAGCTGAGGTCCTAAAAGTGCCTTATGGAGCATCAAAAATGCTCTTTATGGTTTTTAATGTTAAATATTTAGTTATATCTAACTCTTCAAAAAAATAAATATTATATAGAAAATAATTATTTTAACCCTAATTACTTTCTATTTATTTGTTTTTAGACAGAGTCTCAATATGTTACCCTGGGTAGAGTGCTGTGGTGTGACAGCTCACAGCAGACTCTTGGGCTTAAGCGATTCTCTTGCCTCCGTCTCCCAAGTAACTGGGACTACAGGCACCTGCCACAATGCCTGGCTATTTTTTTGGTTGTAGTTGTCATTGTTTGGCAGGCCCGGGCTGGATTCAAACCTGCTAGCTCCAGCGTATGTGGTTGGCGCCCTAGCAGCTGAGCTGTAGGCGCCAAGCCCTAGTATAACTTTTAGAGACCCTCTGTACTACCAGAAATAAAAAGTTTACTGTATTTTGATTTCCCAAATAGACTTTTTTTTTTTTTTGAGACAGAGTCTCAAGCTGTCACCCTGGGTTAGAGTGCTGTGATGTCATGGGTCACAGCAACCTCCAACTCTTGGGCTCAAACGATCTTCTTGCCTCGTTTTTCTATTTTTTTAGTGGGGACATGGTCTCACTCTTGCTCATGCTGGTCTCGAACTCGTGAGCTCAAGCTATCTATCCATCTTGGCCTCCCAGCCAAGTAGACTTTTAAGTAATTCCTTTTTGCATTCAAGTTTCTTGCTCTTATTCTTGCTATCATTATCAGACATGCCTATTAAGATGTCCCAGACCAGCACATGGTGACTCACACCTCTAACCTGGCACTTTTGGAAGCTGAGGCAGGAGGATCACTTGAGCCCAGGAGTTTGAGATTATAGTGAGTTGTGATGACACCACTGCACTCTAACCTAGGCAACAGAGCAAGACTGCTCAAACAAAACCAAAATGATGTCCTAAATAAGATCAATTTTACACATCATTTAAATTGACCAAATAGTTTGGGTGATTTGAGTATGGCAGATTGTTAGCACCACGAGCAATATCCCTTGCTGTTCTGTTAATGAATTATTTTAAATATTATATGTCATTTATTTTGAACTTTTACCTTCATGCTATCAAGCTAGAGCCTAACATATTTTTTTCCATTTGTCTTTAGGAGGTGGTAAAAGTTTGTGTTACCAGCTACCGGCCTGTGTTTCTCCTGGGGTCACTGTTGTCATTTCTCCCTTGAGATCACTAATTGTAGATCAAGTCCAAAAGCTAACCTCCTTGGATGTAAGTTATTAAATAAAAATACTAATAAAAATGTTTTTCACAAATATATTTCAGTACTCTCAATAACCCTTTTATCAAATAGTTTATAAATTATAAAGCATAAAAGTTCAATTAATACAATTAAATGAAAGTTCAAAAATTCTGATAAGGATAACCTCCTAAAGTTTAATCTGATTTTATTCTATAGGAATGTATTTTAGTAAGAACTTGTAATCTATACTACATTTTGCTGAAGTAAATTTTTTTACTAATAGGAAAGGATTTCTCATTTTACTCCTGCCATATCAGCATATACATTCTTCCCCTTATATCTTAAAATGCATACATATTTCATAGGCCTGCACACATGTTGTTTTCCTCTTGGCTAAGTGTAAGGAAGTGGATTAATGCATTCTGCAGAATTCATCACATTAAGGTGAAACAACTATTTATGAGTCACCAACCTGCAACAAGACCACAGTTTGCTTTCTTTTCCAAAGAGTGTCTTAGTGCAGAGATGGTAGCCATTGTTCAACTGTTCGTGATATTATGGCCCTCTCTTTGTTGCTTGCATTAAAACCCAAAATATCTGTTTACCTAAAAAAAAATGGCCATTCAAGCTTGATGGCTGTAGCTCAGGGCTAGGGCTCCAGCCGCATACTGCAGAGTGGGTGGTTTTCAACCCTCCCGGGCCTGCCAAGCAGCAATGATAACTACAGCCAAAAAAGTAGCTGGGTGTTGTGGTGGGCGCCTGTAATCCCAGCTACTTGGGAGGCTGAGGTAAGAGAATTGCTTAAACCCAAGAGTTTTAAGGTTACTGTGAGCTGTAACGCCACGGCGCTCTACCAAGGGTGACACAGTGAGACTCTGTCTCAAAAAACAAAAACAAAAACAAAAAAAATGTGGCCATACATTAGGACTGGAATCTCTTAGATATTCATATTTATCATATTTATGGAGATGAACAGTAAAGCAAGTAAAGTAAACAATAGGAAGACTATTTTGAGTTATGCTTACCAAGTTTTTTGTTTGTTTGTTTTGAGACAGAGTCATAGCTCACAGCAACCTCAAACTCCTGGGCTTAAGCAATTCTTTTGCCTCAGTCTCCCAAGTAGCTGGGACTGCAGGCACCTGCCACAATGCCCGGCTATTTTTAGAGAACAGGTCTCGCTCTGGTTCGGGCTGGTCTTGAACCTATGAGCTCAGGCAGTCCACCCACCTCGGCTTCCCAGGTGCTGGGATTACAGTGAGCCTCTGCCCAGCCTGTTTGTTTTCAGAGTCTTACTTTGTCGCTGTCCATAAAGTACTGCAGCATCACATCTCACAGTAACTTCAAACTCTAGGGCTCAAGCAGTTCTCTTGGCCTTAGCCTCTCCAAGTAGCTGGGATTACAGGCACCTGCCACAACACCTGGCTATATCTTTCTTTTAGCGACAAGGTCTCACTCTTGCTCCGGCCGATCTCGAACTCCTGAGCTCAAGCAGTCCACCCTCCTTGACCTCCCATAGTGCTAGATTATAGCTGTGAGCCTCTGCACCCAGCCCTTAATAGGGGTTTTTGAAAATATGTACTGAGAGTGCAAAAAAATGTCTACACATTTAGAGAGGGGAAAAAACTATTAAAATTGTAATACTCAATATGTGCCCATAACAAAAGATCACATTTGAGCACCTCTTATAATTGTATATGTCATATGGTACTTAAAAGTTATAATTTTAATACAATGTATTTCTTTCTTAAAATGTGTAGACATTTTTTGGCACCCTCCGTATTTCCTTTGATAGGTTTTATATGTGACTTAAAACATTTATGAAACTATAGGATAGATGTCAGATTAATGTATAAAATTTAAACTATTTGCTACTTTTATACTTAGATTCCAGCTACATATCTGACAGGTGATAAGACTGACTCAGAAGCTACAAGTATTTATCTCCAATTATCGAAGAAAGACCCAATTATAAAACTTCTATATGTTACTCCAGAGAAGGTTTGTATTTAGATTATTATTTTAAAATATGATATTAAACTCTTTCTGATCCTATGTTGGACCTCATCCTGTTCTGCTCCGAAGTCCAAAGGTGGCCAACACTTTTTTGGATTGCCTTTGTTTGCTGGTTCCACTGTCGGATGCACTTCCTCACTTAGTGTGGACTCCAGCCAACAGATAATACAGGTCATACTCTTTCAGTTTCTCAGCAGGCCATGTGTTTTGATTTGAAAAGTTGTGTTGTATTCTTGCAGCTGGAAGTAGGCGCATAATTGATGATGATATTGCAGCATGGATTTTTGAGGTTGACAGAGTTTAGTGATGAAAGTAAGCATGAAACTCTTCCTGTGTGCAGTGACATTAGTACCAGTGACTCTGAAGCTAGTGATGGAGAAGAAAGTGACAAGAATATGCAAACTGTAACAAGTAGGTGGAAGGTTTTCATGATGGTGATGGAGATCTTATAAAATTCCCATGCTCTGTCACACAACAGAGATTCACTCTTCCTCAGAGTGCTCTGCCAAAAACTAAACTTGAATATTTCTAGCTCTTTTTCTCAGATGGTTTTATTGGTGAAATTGTGACTGTGTCAAATATATATGCAGCAGAAAAAATATAGAAAGTGACTCCGCTAACAAAATACTCAATATGACAATTGTGGAAGGATGTTTCATTAGAAGAAATGAAGGCATTCTTTGGTGTAATACTGATCATGGCTCTGAATTTGAAAGTGCAATTAGTTGACTATTTTACTGAAGGTTAGCTAGACAGAGCTCTATTCTTCAAGGATGTTTTCTCTCATAGGAGTTTTTCCCAAATATTTTGGATGCTGGATTTAGTTCCTCCTGTCATAAGGTGAAGAGTGTGAGTATACTGACCATAAATTCAAAGAACTTTATGTACCAAGAAGAAATGTGACTATAGATGAGAGCACAGTAGGTTTCAAAGGAAGGATTCAATTCAAGTGCTAAAGTCCGAAAAAGCCTACAAGTAGGGCCTACAAATTTGTTGCCTCAGTGATTCTGAAAATGGTTTTGTGTTTTCTCACTTTCCCTATCACGGCAAGACAGCAAGAGAAAGTCTTATTCATCCTGATTTGCCATTTACATCTTGAACAGTGATTCATTTGGCACAAGTTTTGCAAACACATATGAGTGGTTCAGGCTGTGTCACCCTCAATTTGCTTGGGAATTTAATAAAATGAAAAAAGATATAACAGCAAGAGTTACGGCTTCTAGGAAGGGTTTTTCAAGTGATCTGAAAAAGAAGAAACTTCAGGAATATGAGTTATGTGGCTGTCAAGGTGATATGAAAATCATGTGCTTCTTGTTCTATGATAACAGGTTAATGACAATGCTGAATACATTCTTTGGCCCTCAGACACAGTTGATCACTGGTTATATTGAAAGAAACAGCCTGTTCAGTTTGAAAAAGTGACAGTTTGACAGCGCTTGTGGCTCTAGGAGTAGGGTGCCGGCCCCATAAACCGGGGGTGATAGGTTCAATCCTAGCCCCAGCCAAAACTGCAAAAAAAAAAAAAAAAAAAAAGGAAAAGAAAAAGTTACAGTTATTTTAGAATACACAAAGTTTATGGGAAGAGTGGACAGAGCTGAACAGTGCCATGGGTGTTACAGATTTACAAGCAAATCCTACAGATGGTGGGAAAAATCATTCTTCTGGCTGATGGAAGTTGAAGTTGTAAACAGCTACATCCTTACTAATTAGATAAGGAGGAAAGTGGAGAAAAAGTGCAGACACACCTTTCTTGGCTTGTGAGCATTGTGAGGAACAGAAATTCAAGGGGAAGACCATCTTCTGACACTGAGGAAAGGCTAAACGGGAAGATGCATTTTATAATGCAAAATGGAAAAAAAATCAAAGGATTGCATAGTTTGTGGCAGAAGAAAAGAGAGGTGGAAAGAGAGAAATCATTTTCTACTGTGAGATATGCAAGAGTAAGCCTGGACTTCATCCTGGAGATGGCTTCAAGAAGTGTCATAATCAGGCTTGGCACCTGTAGCTCAGTGGCTAGAGCACCAACCACATACACTGGAGCTGGTGGGTTTGAATCCAGCCTGGGCCTGCCAAAAATGACAACTACAACAACAAAAAAAATAGCTAGGCATTGTGGCGGACACCTGTAATCTCAGCTACTTGGGGGGGCTGAGGCGAGTGAGTCGCTTGAGCCCAAGAGTTTGAGGTTGCTTGTGAGCTGTGATGCCATAGCACTCTACTGAAAGCGACAAAGTAAGACTCTGTCTCAAACAAAAAAGTGTCACAATCAAAAAAATTATATAAATAATTAAAGTGGTTTTGTTTATTTTTATTTTATGTAACCTAAAATAGATAATAAAATCATCAGGTGAATTCATATTTATGTTTTTCTCTTTTAAAACTATGTCATAATTACAAGTAATCTACCAACCTCTTTCCCACACAAAATAAATAAGAGCTGGGGAGTATGAGTGTGGCAGAACAAAATTGGATTGGGAAATTAAGGATGGGGCGGCTCCTGTGCTCAGTGGGTAGGGTGCCAGCTCCATGTACCGAGGGTGGTGGGTTCGAACCTGGCCCCAGCCAAACTGCAACAAAAAGGAGCCGGGCGTTGTGGTGAGCACCTGTAATCCAAGCTCCTGGGGAGGCTGAGGCAAGAGAATCGCCTAAGCCCAAGAACTGGAGGTTGCTGTGACGCCATGGCACTCTACCAAAGGCAACATAGTGAGACTCTGTCTCTTAAAAGAAAGAAAGAAACTTAAGGATCACTAGGATAGATAATATTTTCAAACTCGTTTCATAATTTTTGACAACATAGTGCAAAGAATTCCTGTACAAACTTCATGCAGAAACCCCAAATGGTAACATTTATAATCCTATACTGCTTTATTGCTCTGTTTTTCCTGCAATATTTGATTGAGAGTGCATTGCAGACATGACACCTGTAACCCTGACCACTCCACTGTACATTTCCTAAGAAGGAATTCTCTTCCATAATCTCAGTACAGTTACCAAAATTACCAAATGTTCATTGATGCAATATATAATCTGTAAACCTTATACCAGTTTCACTAATAGTCCCAGTAATGTCCTTTATAGCAGATGAAATCCCAGATCATGTATTGCATTTAGTTGTTATGTCTCTCCAATCTCCTTAATCCAAACAGTTTCTCTCTTTTGTCTTTCATGATTTTGACTCTTTTACTCTGTCGCCCTGAGTAGAATCCTGTGGCATCACAGTTCACGGCAACCTCAAACTCTTAGGCTTGATTGACCTTCTTGCCTCAGCCTCCCAAGTAGCTGGGACAAGTGCCTGCCACAACATCTGGCTAATTTTTCTATTTTTAGTAGAGATGGGGGTTTCACTCTTGCTCATACTGGTCTCAAACACCTGAGCTCAGGCAATCCACCTGCCTCAGTCTTCCAGAGTGCTGGGATTATAGGTGTGAGCCATTGTACCCAATCTAAAACGAGCTTTTGTGGCTTTTTGACATGTCCCTGTCAAGATGTAAGTGCTAAATGTGCTGCTTGTTACTGGGTATCATTATTTCTAGGACCTGTCATGAACAGAGCTATGAAATACACATACAATAGAACCTCTGTAAGTTGACCACCCAAGGGGCTATAATAAACTGGTCAGTATACAGAGGTGGTCAACATAAGGAATTAGGCCTACTGTACTGATATGTACATGTGGTGCATGTCTGGTCTATGAAAATTAGATTAATTTAAGGAGGTAGTCAGCTATGCAGGTTCTGCTGTATGTTATTTTCCCCCAAACAACATAAATGCACATAACACAGATTTGTAACTTATTGCCAGTGAAGTCGTGGTGGCCCTTGGGTATATTGAGGCAGTAAAAAGCTTAAGATCCACTGACTTGATAAATAATCCACTTCTTTGAATGTTAGTGAACTAATAATCTGATTTGTGATTTTCTATTATATCTGCTATTTGCTTCATAAATTAAAATAACTAATTTTACATAAAGTTTTTTATATAGTTTAAGATGTATAAAATCAATAGTGTGGTGTATCTGGATGATTTTAAATGTCTGACATGTTTCTGTCCTAGGTCTGTGCAAGTAATAGGCTGATTTCTACTCTGGAGAATCTGTATGAGAGAAAACTCTTGGCACGTTTTGTTATTGATGAAGCACATTGTGTCAGTCAGGTAAATACTGTTTTTTATGTCTTGAAATATCAATAAATGCATATTACCAACAGTATATGTATTTTCAGAATTAAAGAAAAACCCACGTTGAGTGAACTAGTCTGGTATTTTGCCAGAAAATAAGATGGTTCTTAATATAATAACCAATGTTGACTTTTTATAAAAGGAAGATCTAAAGAACCTGAAAAGTAGTACTTTTTTTTCTAACTAGTGGGGACATGATTTCCGTCAAGATTACAAAAGAATGAACATGCTTCGCCAGAAGTTTCCTTCTGTCCCAGTGATGGCTCTTACTGCCACAGCCAACCCTAGGGTGCAGAAGGATATCCTCACCCAGTTGAAGATCCTCAGGCCTCAGGTGTAAGTTGTGGGGAGCCAACATATTTAAGAAGCCTGGGGGTCGGCACCAGCCACATCTATCGAGGGTAGTGGATTCAAACCCAGCCCGGGCCAGCTAACCAATACTGACAACTGCAACAAAAAATATCTGGACATTGTGGTGGGCCCCCTTTGTCCCAGCTACTTGGGAGGCTGAGTCAAGAGAGTTGCTTAAGCCCAAGAGTTTGAGGTTGCTGTGAGCTGTGATGCTACAGCACTCTACCCAGAGGGACATAGACTCTGTCTCAAAAATAAATAAATAACAAGCCTGGAGCAAGGCTGGGTGCGGTGGCTCACACCTGTCATCCCAACGCTCTAAGAGACTGAGGTGGGTGGATTGCCTAAAGTCAGGAGTTTGAGACCAGCCTGAGCAAGAGTGAGACCCCAACTCTAAAAAGTAACTGGGTAATGTGGTGGGCACCTGTAGTCCCAGCTATTTGGGAGGCTGAGGCAAGAGAATCACTTGAGCCCAGGAGTTTGAGGTTGCTGTGAGCTATGACACCATGGCACTCTACCAAGGGTGACAAAGTGAGACTGTGTCAAAAAATAAAAAGAAAGAAAGAAAGAAAGAAAGAAAGAAAGAAAGAAAGAAAGAAGGAAAGACTGGAGCAGTAATTTTCCGAGTTGCTACACATTAGAATCACCTGTGGAGCTTTAACAATCCCAGTGCCTATATTCCCTGATGCCAGCTAAACCAGAAGGTTTGGGGCGGGGAGTCAACATGTCTTAAAAATCCCCAAGTGGGATTTGTTTAGGAACTGGGGTCCTAAGGCTTCTCTTCACTTACTGAAATTTAAGCTCTTATCTCAGCACCTGAAGTAGGTATAAACTTCATGCTGTTACTATGGATCTCGATACTGTTCTGGTAATAAATTTTATTTATCTCATTTTGGCTTTCATATATCCCAGAGTATACAGTACTTCATAAAATGAACAGATTACACTGCTTGTCATTTTCCCCCTAAAGTCCCAATTATATCCAGAGTGTTGGAAACAGTCCAAAAATTATGTAGAACAGCTTTTTTACTGTTTTCTTCTCAACAATGCAATGCTTCTTGTACCAAATGCATAATTATTCAGTAACAAAAACTACTATAAAAAACTCCGAAAATATATATACATTTCACTGGATAATTTTATATATTTACCTGAGTTTGTAGATGCAGATACATTTTTGGGTAGGTTCATTCACTCAGCAAACATTTATTTCGCGTCTGTTGTGTGCCAAGGTTGGCAAATTTGAGGTATAAATATTAATTTCAGCTGGGCAAGGTGGTATAGGCCCATAGTCCCAACTACTGGGAAGGCTAAGGCAGGAAGGTCACTTGAACCCAGGCAGTTGGGGACTAGCCTGGGAAATACAATGAGACCTCATCTCAGAAATAAATAGATAAACATATACAAACCATTGACATGGAATGCCTGAAGGCATTGCAACTGGACGGGATGTTGAGGTGAATTTTTAAAACATAGCTTTTGTTCATTTGAAAGTACAGACCAGATGCCTCTGTAAATAGTGGTAAGCAGTAAAAGCAGTAATGGTTTCTCTCGGGCATATGAAAAGAACTGAAAGTTCCTTATGAAGGGTCATGAGGCTGAGATAGCTACTAAGGCCTTTGGAGATTAAACTGGAAGCTTCTAAATTATCTGATCTAAAACAGGTATTTAAGCACTTTGGGTTTCTTTCAGCCTTTAAGTTGTTTGGTTCAAGCCTAAACTATATTGTTGCTAATAGCACTATTTTATAGCACTAATAATCACACTCGAGTGCAAGAATTGAGTCCTCAGAATTTGTGTGAGATCACAAAATTTGGTATGGAATATTTTAATATCATTGCAGAAGAGTGTTTATATAAAATTTGGGAGGAAAAAGATACTTGGCTTCCATAATTGGAATACATTATAATGTATAAGTACATTATAATATTGTATTTAAGATGTCATATGATACTTTAGGTTCTGATAAATAACTGAAATACAGAACTTTGTTTCTACAAATAGTATTTATTATACATTGATCTGTATGAGTGTTTTTTTCCTAATAAGCATTCCTTTTAGCTTTTACCCTTTAGTTTATGCCAGATGCAATTTACTGTTCTTTTAGATCATTTATAGTATTTGGCAAATGCCCATAGTTAAATGACATAAATTGTCTTTACTTTTTTTTTTTTTTGAGAAGGTAGAGCGCTATGGTGTCATAGCTCACAGCAACCTCAAACTCAGACTCAAGCAATCCACTTGCCACAGCCTCCCAGGAAGCGATATGAGGTTGTTGTGATACCACAGCACTCTGCCCAGGGTGAGAGAGCGAGACTCTTTCTCAAAAAAAAAACAAACAAAAAAAAAAAAACTTCAAACTCTTCAATAGTTAGTTTATATTTTTCCATTTTTTTTTTCTTTGAACTCATATTTTCCTTTTATTTCCCCATACAGAATTTTATTGTAAGGTAATTTTTTATGCATTAAATCTTGTTGCTTACTTTATCATACTTGTAAGAAAAATACATAAATTAAAATTTGTTTTTTTAATTTTCTTTTTTGAGACAGTCTATGTCAATCGTGGTAGAAGGCTGAGGCATCACAGCTCACAGCAACCTCAAACTCCTGGGCTTAATCGATTCTCTTGCCTCAGCCTCCCAAGTAGCCGGGACTACAGGTGCCCACCACAATGGCAGGCTATTTTTTGGTTGCGTTTGTCATTGTTGTTTAGCAGTCCTGGGCTGGGTCCAACCTGCCAGCTTCGGTGTATGTGACTGGCACCCTACTCACTGAGCTATAGGCACCGAGCCTGTTTTTTAATTTTCTATATCATAATTCTCTGTATAATGCTTCTTTAATTACTATAGGTTGTGTTCCAATAAACTCATCATAAGTGGAAAATATGTCAAAATTCACTGAATACCCCTGACCTACCAAACATAGCTTAGCTTAGTCTACCTTGAATGTCCTCAGAACACTGACATTAGCCAGTGTTGGACAGAATCATCTAACACAAAGCCTATTTCATAATAAAGTATTGAATAGCTCATGTAATATTTTGAATCCTGTACCGTGAAATGAATAAACAGAATGGTTGTGTGAGTATTCAAAGTATTGTTTCTGTTGAATGCGCCACCCTAAAATCGGAAAATAATTAAGTTGAACTGTTGTACGTAGGGGATTATCTATATTGATTATTACAGTCATTAGTAGTACATAATTGATTTCAACAGCTTGAAAACATTTTAAAAATAATTTTTAAACAAATTTTGATTGAGAATATCTCTTGATAGGATTTTTTATTTTTAAGTTAGTTTACATATCTATGGACAAATTGAGTCAGCTCATATTTTTTATTTGTGTGGCTGTAAGCTCTAAGAAACGTTGCTTATATAAACATAGGTAGCAATGGAAGGTATTTTACATTGCAGTAACACTCAATTATTTAAATTTCTTCTGACATATGTGCCAAAATGACATAATGATTTATCATCAAAAATTATTTATTTTATTAAATCATAGCTGTGTACATTAATGTGATCATGTGGCACCATGCACTGGTTTTATATGCAATTTGAAATATTTTCATCAAACTTGTTAACATAGCCTTCCTGGCATTTTCTTAGTTATTGTGTTAAGACATTTATATTCTACATTTAGTAAGTTTCACATATATCAAAATTTTTTTTGTTGAGACAGAGTCCCACCGTATGCCCCTGAGCAGAGTGGGCATGGTATCTCCCTGCAACCTCAGACTTGGGCTTCCTCAGCCTCCGAAAGCTGCTGGGATTACAAGTGCTTGCCTTCGGCGCCCGGCTGGGTTTTTCCATTTTTTTCTTTAGTCAGGGTCTCACTGTGGCTCAGGTGAGTCTTGAACTCCCGAGCTCAAGCATTTCTCCCTCCTCAGCCTTCCAGAGTGCTGGGATTACAGGTGTGAGCCACCGCACCCAGCCAAAAATTATTTTTAATGGTCTATTAGCTTTTTAATAAGAACCCTGTACCAGGACAGCGCCTGTGGCTCAATGAGTAGGGCAGCCCCAGATACTGAGGGTGGCAGGTTCGAACCCAGCCCCGGCCAAACCACAACAAAAAATAGCTGGGAGTTATGGTGGGCACCTGTAGTTCCAGCTACTGGGGAAGCCTTGGCAAGAGAATCGCCTAAAACCAAGAGCTGGAGATTTCTGTGAGCTGTGACGCTATGACACTCTACCAAGGGCAATAAAGTGAGACTCTGTCTCTTAAAAAAAAAAAGCCCTGTACCCTGTATCTACTAGGATATCAAAATACTATTAGTTTCAGTACACCTTTCCTAAGGTGGTGTTTCTGGCAAAGTGTTACCATGATATGCTGTAAAATACAATTTTGTCCAAACTTTGTGGCTATAAATTTGCTTTTTATAGTAATGGGAGATGACTACTATGTAACTTAGTTAGTAAAGGCATCCTTATCGCCAGATCAATCAGCCAAATTAGATTCTTTTCCTTCATTCTTTCTTTCTTTAGTAAAAGTAGGGTCTCATTCTGTTGCCCAGGCTGGATTATAGTGGTTTGATCATAGTTCACTGCAGCTTCCAAATTCTGGGCTGAAGTTATCCTTCTGCCTCAGCCTCTGGAGTTACTGGGACTACAGGCACATACCAACTGTACCAACTAACTCATTTTTCAATTCACATGAACTATTTAGTACCCATCCCTGTGACAACTGTCTTAGTCCTGAAAGCAGCAAGAGCTAAACACCTCTTGTCTCAGTTACCTCACAGTCACTTTCTTCCTTTTTTTTTTGAGACAGCCTTAAGCTGTCGCCCTCCATATCACAGCTCACAGCTATCCAGCTCCTGGGCTCCAGCAATTCTCCTGCTTCCGCCTCCCAAGTAACTGGGATTACAGGTGCCTTCCACAACGCCCAGCTATTGTTGTTTTTTGTTTTTTTTGGTTGCAGCCGTCATTGTTGTTTGGTGGGCCCAGGCTGGATTTGAACCCGTCAGCTCAGGTGTACGTGGCTGATGCCTTAGCCGCTTGAGCCACAGGCGCCGAGCCTCCTCACAATCACTTTCAAATGACATGAGTTTGACCCCTGGGACCTGAGGATATTTATCAAGTTAATGGGACCATCTAGTACAATCTTAGTTAAGAAACAGTGGAATCCAATGTTATTTTTTTCCATCTTTATTGAGATATAATTTGCACATTATAAAATCCACCTAATCACAAGATACAATTCAGTGGGGTTTTTTGTATTTTCACAGAATTATGCAACCATCCCCAATATCTTCTTTAGAACATCTTTCTCACCCCAGTGAGAACCCTGACCCACTAGCAGTTACTGGCCACACTCCCCTCTCCTTTGTGCTTCAGGCTTCAGTGGGACACATTTAGTCCATAGATTACAGCTGTATTTTCTCATAATGACTAAATTTTATGTTTGGGACTTCTTTTAGGTTTAGCATGAGCTTTAACAGACATAATCTGAAATACTACGTTTTACCGAAAAAGCCTAAAAAGGTGGCATTTGATTGCTTAGAATGGATCAGAAAGTATCACCCATGTGAGTACAGCCATGTGATGAATTATGTTGAGGAGTAATAGGAAATGTCTTTTTAGTACCATGGTTGGATATGTAAAATTGTGTATTGAGCATTTCTTTCTGCTTTATGACAGCACTGACTTCCTATTTATAGGGGAGAATATTGTGACTCCCTCAATTCTGGAAATTGTGAAACCTCATTTGGCTTGATAACAATAAACCATAACAAAAAATACATAGTATATTAAGTACACCCTCCTACACACCTGTAATCCTTAGCTTCAGTGTCTTCTGGCTGAGGAATGTATGAGTTATACAGCTTTTTGTTTTAGTGCCTTCCCCTAAGTGCATCTGCCTTTGAGTTATGTTAACTAAAACAAGATTCTGAAATTCATAGCAATTTTCCATGAAATCCCCTTTATACTTTTCCATGGAGAATTTTTTTGATAAACGTTTTTCTTTTATTTCTTTTTTAAAAATTAGTATACATGTTTGTGTGAACAAGTTTAACAAAGCAGAGATCTACCAAGAACACATCAGTGATCACCCTTCTCAGACCACCTCCCCAGGCAGCTAATGTAAATAGCTTAATGCATATTTCTATCCCTCTGTCTCTGCCCCAGAGAGATGACTTTTTCTTATAAATGTCTTTTATGTTCTGGTTTTAAATATAACATAAGCAAAAATATATATACAAAACATGGTCATTAAAGACGATTTAGAAAGCAACAAAAAGAAGATTTTGTTTTAGTGATTCGACTGCCACTTGGGCATTTTAGCTTCCAATATTTGGTATGGATTTTCTTTCTGTTAGCTTCTCCCACATACTGTGTTTCTGCCCTTAAGTAACTGCTTTACTTCTTGAGGATTTTCCCATGTCTTTTATTTATTTATTTATTTATTTATTTACTTTGCTAGAGAGACAACAATTCTTTATTTGTAAGGGAATAAGCATTTTTCCATTTATCTGTTCATCATTTCTATGTCTTCTTTTCAGATCTTTTTTTATTTTTCTTTTTTAAAAATTTTTTTATTAAATCATAATTGCATATATTAATTCATTTATGAGGTATTCTTCTTAGTAAAGTATCTCAAGAATGGAAAAGAAAGTATCCAATGTATTCATTACTACTATGAAATCAGCATATGATCACCTACACATTCTGTAGGAATGGTAAAACACAACTACAATCCAGAAAGAAGGAGGGGAGAGGAGGAGGGAGGGTATTTGGGGGGACCTAACTTAATATGCATAATGCAGTGATACATTTCTAAACTATTAAGAATAGAGTATGAATGTTTTACCACAACAAATAAGTAAGCAAGGAGATGGTCATGTTAATCAGTTAGATGTAAACATTCCCATGTCATTTAAAAAGTTAAAAAACACTTTTTGATAGTTATAGTATACTTTATTTCACAATTTTCTTTCTTAATTATTTTTCTAATGTTGTCTATTAAAATCTTGCTAATTTTTAAATCCTTGTAAGGGTGAAAAAGTGTGGTTTGTGCCAGTCAACTTCGCACATCATTATTAACAGCAGCTGGATTAATAGCCACATTTTATTTCCAGGACATATGAAATCCTTGCTTGAACTATTCTGCCTATGTGGTCTTCAGACCACTCTGGAAACCTATTTATTTATTGCTCATATGTTTTTAAGCACATAATGTAAATTGTTGTTATTTATGTTAAAAGTCCTTCTCTCAATACTATTCTGATTTCTTGGCAGATGACTCAGGGATAATTTACTGCCTTTCCAGGCGAGAATGTGACACAATGGCTAGTACGCTGCGGAAAGATGGTCTTGCTGCTTTGGCATATCATGCTGGCCTCAGTGACTCTGAGCGAGATGAGGTGCAGCACAAGTGGATTAACCAGGACGGCTGCCAGGTAGCATTTCTTAAAATAAATGATAGAAGTAATCATTTAGGCTTGGCGCCAGCCACATACACCTGAGCTGGTGGGTTCGAATCCAGCCTGGCCCTGCCAAACAATGACAGCTGCAACCAAAAAATAGCCGGGCATTATGGCGGGTGCCTAGAGTACCAGCTACTCAGGAGAATTGCTTGAGCCCAGGAGTTGGAGGTTACTGTGAGCTGTGATGCCACGGCACTCTACCCAGGGTGACAGCTTGAGGCTCTATCTCAAAAAAAAAAAAAAGAAAAGAAAAGAAATAATCATTTATAGTATGTGAGCAAACATGTACTGTAGAATGCAAATTGTTTTTAACCTTAATGGTAGTTAATATCAAATAAGACTAAATAACATTATTTATTCTTGGGATATAATTCACATGCCATAACATTTATTCTTTCAAAGTATAAAAGTTAGTGGGTTTTAGTGTGTTTGCAAAGTTATGCAACCATTATCTGTAAATCTAGAACATTCCATCACCCCAAAACAAAACTCACCCAGTAACTTCTCCCAAACCCCGGTTCCTGGCATCCACTAATCTACTAACCACTACTAGTTTATCTCTAGATTTTCCCAGTCTCTTCATTTTGGATGAATGAAACCATACAGTATATGGTCTTTGTGAGTTTCTTCTTTTACTAAGTATAATTTTTCGAGGCTTATCTATATTTTACAATATCAGTACTTTATAACTTTTTATGGTCAAATAATATGCCATTTTAGGAGGTCTGATATTTATGTTTATGAACTTGCCATGGTGAGCTTACTCACCGGGGTTTCATAACCTGGGTCTTCATTGTCTTATAATTGTGTTATGACATGTGGCAGTGTCTTGCTCAGTGACATTTGTTATTGTTGTGATGTTTGTGTGCTGTCCTGAGAACATCAGAACTTAAATTAGAGCAGCTAACAAATCCTAAATTTCTTGTTCAACTTGGCAAGAGGGGCAGCCACACAACCACTGTCCAGTGTCAGCCTCTGGGTTACAGCTCCAACCTCCCCGCGAGAGGCTGGTCAAGCTCAAGACAAGACCTTGTGAAGCAATTGGTCAAAGAAAAAGTAATGTATGAGAAAGAAGCAAAACAACAAGAAGAAAAATTAAGAGCTGAAGATGGTGAAAATTATGCCATTAAAAAGCAGACAGATCATGAGAGAACCCTGGATGATGATCACAGACCAGAAGCTGCATATGCTGAGCTTCGATAGTTGTCAGAAAGTGAGAAAGACTTGGAGGAGGCTGAGGAGTGTAAAGGAGCATAGCTAATGCTGGATGTGCAAAGTCACAGGCCTGAAAATTCTCTGTAGAGGGTGTTTTTGCATAAAATCCTGGGGTCCGTGCTACAATTCATAGTTTTTAGCCACTGCTGTGTTGAAGCAGTATGAGAATGTGATTCTTTTGGTGAGGTTGCAAATATTTTATCTTAGCCTATTTAATATGTCAAATTAATTCATCTAAAAAATAAGTAAATAAATAAATAAAAACCTGACAAGAGTAGAAGTGGAACCTGGGACATGTTAGTCCAAGTACTAACTACTTCCATGAAGGAAACAGCAGTGTACAAATGGAGTAAACATTTTTTCTGAGGGGAGAGAAAGTGTCACTGACAGAAAGGTCAAAGCAGGCAGTAATGAGTAGAACTGACAAAAACATTGCAAAAGACTGTCAAGTTGTGCATCAGAATCATTGGCTCTGACTGAAAGCATAGTAGACCAAGTAAATGTCAATAGAGGAGCAGGACAATCTTAACTGAAAATCTTGGCTGGAGAAAGGTATGGCTCTTGAGTCATGACAGTGTACCAGCTTGCATGGCACTGTCTTTGAGGGAGTCTTTAGCCAGTATATGAATAACTGTATTAGAATACCCTCCCTGCTCACCTGATCTGGCCCCTAATGACTTTTCTCTTTACCCAAAGATAAAGGAAATACTAAAAGGAAGACAATTTGATGACACTCAGGGCATCAAGGGTAATAGTACGACAGCTCTAATGGCCATTCTAGAAAAAGAGTTCATAACATAATTGTCAGATCTCATATAGCTGTACTACAGTTTATCTATTCATAAGCTGGTAGGCATTTGGGTCATTTCTACTTTTTGGCTACTGTGAATCATGGTGAGCTTTCATGTACAAGATTTTATGTGGCCGTATCTCTCAGTTGTCTTGGGTACATAGCTAAGTGTAGAGTTGTTGGGCCACATTATTCTCTGTTTAACTTCTTGAGGAACTGTCAGATTATTTTCCAAAGTGGCTAGGTAGTTTTACATTCCTACCAGCAGCAATTTGTGAGGTTCCATGTCTCCACTTCCTCACCTGTACTTGTGATTTTCATCTTTTAAAATTTATTCATCCTTGCCAGTGAAAAGTGTTATATTTTCTTGTTTTTGATTGGCATTTCCAATGGTGTTAGGTGTCTCTTTTCAAGATGACAAATTTGCCCCACCCAGGTGGGACAAGATGGAAACTGAGATTATCTTTGAGCCTCACTTTGTTTAAAATAAAAAGAAGAATTCAGAGAAAGAATAGGGGAGCTGAGAGCACTCTAGGCATCTTATATAGCACATGTCAGCCTTGGATTTGAACAAACAATAATTATTTGAAGCTCAGGAAAAAATAACTGTTTATCCTGAAGATTCAGAGAAAAAATACTTCTCAAAATTAATTACTACTGGAAAACAGAAGAAAAGTTTAGAGGACATCAGCTTAGTGTCCTCAGAAAGATTTAAAAAGACTTAGTTTATATGAACTAGAAACAATTTTTTATACGATCACAGGCTGAGATGGAGAAATAAAAATGTGGTTTATCCAAATAAGTAAAACAAAACTAATAGCAGAATTATGTATCAACACACACCAACACACATGTGAGATGACTCAATACAGACAGTTGAATCAGTGATGTAGCAAATATTTTGAGAATGGGGGGGTAGAAATGATACTTGTTGGCAACAGGAAGTAGGGATTCAGTCTGAGGAATGGTAAGTGTACCCAAGGGAGCCTGCCAGATAGTTGAAACAGGTGCACACATAGCAGTGGTCAAATATATGATAAATTAAAAAAAAAAAAAAAGATAAATAAATACATCACAGGTATTCATATAGCAAAACAGACAGGTCTGCATCAGAATCAGAATAGGAGAGACTGAGACCATATCCAGCTCATTGTCATTTATGTTGAAAACGACAGAAAGGTATTTTCAGATATGCAAAAAAGTTCACAATTTATACTACATATTCACTAAAATAATTATACTTTTTAAACTTTCCATATTAATTTATGTATTTAAACTAATCAAACTTCTAGAGTTTTTTCCCGTTAGTAAACTTCTCAAGTTTACCTGGAAGAATAGTCAAGTGAAAATATAGAATTAAGTAAACATCATAATAACAATACCTGTGCCTGAGTTTGTACTATACGTGTATTATGGAATAATGGAACAGAACTCCAGAAACAGACTGAAAAGCATATAAAAACAATATATGATAAGGCAGGTGTGGGAGGCAGAGGGAGGAGGATCACTTGAGCCCAGGAGTTCAAGATTACAGTGAGCTATGATGGTACCACTGCTCTCCAGCAACTGAATGAGACTGTCTCTAAAAAAAAGAATGAATGGGCCGAGTACAGTGGCTCACACCTGTAATCCCAGCACTCTGGGAGGCTGAAATGGGTGGATTGCCTGAGCTCACAAGTTTGAGACCAGCCTGAGCCAGAGCAAGACCCCATCTCTAAAAATAGCCAGGCATTGTGGTGGGCACCTGTAGTTCCAGCTACTCAGGAGGCTGAGGCAAGAGAATCACCTAAGCCCAAAAGTTTGAGGTTGCTGTGATCTGTGCCACTACGGCACTCTGTGGAGGGTGACAAAATGAAACTCTGTCTCAAAAAAAAAAACAAAAACAATTATTGAGGGAGGGAAGATTATCCAACTAGTGTTACCAGTTACCCAATGAGAGGAATTTTATAATTCTCACGTCAAAATAAATTATAGATAAATGTAAGTGTGGGTATTTTATAGTATACTTGGGGTAGAGGAGTGCTTAAGCTTAAAAGTAGCTCAAAAGGAAATAATTGCTAGAAATGACTTAAAAACGAAACACTTCTATATTAATAAACAAAAGACAAAATAGGGAATAATATCTTCAGCAAATAAAACAGAAGAGCTTGAAAAATTTTATGAGAAAAACATGAATCTCAAAAAGTAAATGAGCCTAGGCTAAAAAAGTGACTATTTTCACCTTTCATTAGCAAATTTTTATTTAATCATTGGTAAAAATGCTTTAAGAGGCACTTTTACTTGATGCTTCTGATAGTCTTTCTTGGAACTAGTGTGACTGGACTATTGAGAGTCCCCAATCTGAAATGTGGGCATAGAGTTTAGGTTGTCGTTTTGTATAATAATAAATACCTAATATTTAGTACTAGATAGCCTGATGTAAATAGCTTACATGTCCTTCGAGAAAGATTTGGTACATCATTGTACATTCCGGTATTAAAGAGGGTTTTTAGAGCTGGATACAGTGCTCATACCTGTGATCCTAGCACTTCGCGGGGCTGAGCCTAGAGGTTATGAGCACAAAGCTGCACTGAGCTGTGTGTGATGACAGCACTGCACTCCAGCCTGGCCAACAGAGAGACATTGTCTCAAAAAAAAAAAAAAGAAAAAAAGAATAAGAAAAGTAGCTTTGTGCCTGTAGTTCAGTGGTTAGGGTGCCAGCCACATACACAGAGGCTGGCAGGTTTGAACCCAGCCTGGACCTGGTAAACAACAATGACAACAACAACAAAAAAAAATAGCTGGGCATGTGGCAGGTGCCTGTGGTCTCAGCTACAAGGGAGGCTGAAGCAAGAGAATCGCTTGAGCCCAAGAGTTTGCGGTTACTGTGAGTGGTGATGCCACGACACTCTACTGAGGGTGACATAATAAGACTTTGTCTCAAAAAAAAAAGAAAAAAAAAGTATATAATCTCAACCATATAAAAAGAAAATTGTATAGAAAAACAGGCAAGAGCAAAAAGAAGAAAGCCTGGAAGGAAGTAGACTGGATATTAACAGTGATTACTTTTAAGTAAGAGTGCTCATTTTCCAAGTTCTTTAAATCTTTATGTGTGTTAGTATAATCTATAATGAAGATATATGTAGATATATAATACTTTGAACAGAAATATGGTTAAAAATCAGTGCAGTTTTTTTGTTCTTGAGACAGAGTCTCACTTTCATCTTCGGTAGAGTGCCATAGCATCATAGCTCACAACAACCTCAAACTCTTGGGCTCAAGTGATTCTCTTGCCTCAGCCTCCCCAGTAGCTGGGACTACAGGCACCTGCCACAACACCTGACTATTTTTTTTTTTATTTATTTATTTTTTTTGTAGAGACAAAGTCTCACTTTACCACCCTCTGTGGAGTGCCGTGACATCACAGGACTCACAGCAACCTCCAGCTCTTGGGCTTCCACGATTCTCCTGCCTCAGCCTCCCGAGTAGCTGGGACTACAGGCTCCTGCCACAACGCCCGGCTATTTTTTGGTTGCAGTTCAGCTGGGGCTGGGTTTGAACCTGCCACCCTCAGTATATGGGGCTGGCGCCCTACTCACTGAGCCACAGGCGCCACCCAACACCCGACTATTTTTAGAGACAGTGTCACTCTTGCTCAGGCTGGTCTCAAACCTGTGAGCTCAAGCAATCCACCTGCCCTAGTCTCCCAAAGTGTTAGGATTACAGGCGTGAGCCACCATGCCCAGCTGAAAAAAAATTTTTTTTAATCTAATAGTTTCTGCTCTCAGACTATATTGTTATCCTGTACCAGCTGGACAGCCCTGATCTTAGATGTGTGAGACAGAATAAAACTTGGTTGTTTTTCTTTACAAAGAAATGATTGTAGCTTATAGCCTGAAGTTTTTTAAAAACACAAAGAAGGAAGTTAGAATTAAAACACGGTCATTTTTCCCAGTTACCAGAAATAAGAGCCTCCAGGAGGAGCTGGCATCTTGGTGGCTTTGTGCTTACAGACTGTGCCTCAAAGGTGTGTACCCACCCCATGTCAGGAAATGCACTTGGGCCCATGGAATCCAGCAGGCCTCGCTTCTGGACTTGTGGGTGGCACATTTGGCCTCACAGCCTTCTTGCCTGCACTCCATCATGAGAGACTACAGTAGACTTTCTCTTTCCAAGGAGACTTGCTTTTTTTTTTTTTTTGGAGGCAGAGTCTCACTCACCCTCAGTAGAGTGGCATGGCGTCACAGCTCACCACAACCTCAAATTCTTGAGCTTAAGCAATTCTTGTCTCAGCCTCCCGAGTAGCTGGAACTACAGGTGTCCACCACAACTGTTTTTTTGTTGCAGTTGTCATGGTTGTTTAGCAGGCCCAGGCTGGGTTCAGACCCGCAAGCCTCCGTGTATGTGGCTGGTGCCCTAACCACTGTGCTGCAGGCGACGAGCTGAGACTTGCTTTTAATCTAAATGCTGTAGTTTTAGATGGGTGGCTACCCTGGAGTGAAGTTACTGCCAGACCGGTGTTGGTGAATGTACCATTCTGCTATATTGTTACCCTGCACCAGTTGGACAAGGCTGGACCACATCTCCAGAGTTTGCAGTTCCTTTCTCTGATACACACAGTTACTGAAATGTGTCCTTCACATCAGTCTGGCTGCCAGATATTTTGGTTGCCATTGAAATACCACTCTTGCCGTAGCAATTTTTTTTTTTTAAGTGCTAAAAAAAGACTTGTAGTTTTATTTGTAATTTTGCCTGGAGATCCAACATTTTGATCTGGGTTAAATAGCTCCTAAATTAGCAACTGAAATGGGGTTTTAAAAACTGATTTATCCGGGGAGGTAGGGGGTGCAGCGCCTGTGGCTCAAAGGAGTAGGGCACTGGCCCCATATGCCGGAGGTGGCAGGTTCAAACCTAGCCCCAGCCAAAAACTGCCAAAAAAAAAAAGAAAACAACTTGATTTATCGGGGCTGCGCCTATGGCTCAGTGGGTCGGGCACTGGCCCCATATACCAAGGGTGACGGGTTCGAACTTGGCCAAACAGCAACAAAAAAGTAGCCGGGCATTCTGGCAGGCGCTTATAGTCCCAGCTACTCAGGAGGCTGAGCCAAGAGAATCGCCTAAGCCCAGGAGTTGGAGGTTGCTATGAGCTGTGATGACACAGCACTCTACTGAGGATGATAAAGTGAGACTACATCTCAAAAAAAAAAAAAAAAAAAAAAAAACTGATTTATCAAGCTCCTGAAAGTTCACTATCACCTTGCTCCAACTAAATAATTTATACAGGAAAAGATCTACAGTCCTTTTTGTGTTTTTTTTTTTTTTTTTTTTTCCAGTATAAGCAGCGCTCAGACTTTATCCATGTGTGTTTCAATTAAAATTTCACAAGCTTTAGCCAGGTGAAGTGGCTGATGCCTATAATCCTAGCACTTTGGGAGGCCAAGGCAGGTGGATTGCTTGAGATGAGCCTGAGCAAGAGCCAGATCCCGTCTCTAAAAATAGTGAGGTGTTGTGGTGGGCGCCTGTAGTCCCAGCTACTGGGAAGGCTGAGGCAAAAGAATCACAAGCCCAAGAGTTTGAGGTTGCTGTGAGCTATGACGCCACGTACTCTACCCAGGGTGACAAAAGTGAGACTGTCTCCAAAAAAAAAAAAATCACAAGTTTTGACTTTGAACCAGCTGATAAATAAAAGGTGTTAGTATGTGATCATCTGGTTCCATCTGGGAAATGACAGTGAGCAGTGGAGCAGGTAAGAATGCCATTGCTCCTGAGTCACTGGAGGTGTGAGCCTCGGAAGCAACATGAGCTGTTGGTGGCTGCTGACCTGGATGTCGCGGGTATGTGAACAATACCTTCTATGCAGTAATATCAGAAAACAGGCCTGCACAGTGGCTCACCCTATAATCCTATTAGGAGGATTGCTGGAGCTCAGGAAATGAGGTTGCTGTGAATTATGGTGATGCTTGGCACTCTAGCCAGGTCAACAGTGAGACTCTCACAGAAAAAGAACAGACCAGGGCGGTGCCTGTGGCTCAAAGGAGTAGGGCACCAGCCCCATATACCGGAGGTGGCAGGTTCAAACCCAGCCCCAGCCAAAAACTGCAAAAAAAAAAAAAAAAAAAAGGAACAGAACAGACAGTGGCAACACATCGAGGGCTGGCTGCTGCAGATGACACTGGCTTCCTTTTGTGGTAGCACCAAAGCACACAAAAAGGGTCTGGCATGCTCAGCTTCTCTTACCATCTTGGGTTTTGACAAAATTGCAAATTACTACCGTGAACATCTCATACTAGTTACGCTAAATAGTGGGGCCAAGTGAAAAGATACTAGGTTGTTGTGTAGAGTACATTTTAAAGTGAAACAAAGAATAGAGATTTTGAAAGCATCTCTTATTAAAATGTTCCTTTAAGTGCATTATGAGTCTAACGGGCTTTTGCTTTTCTATCAGGTTATCTGTGCAACAGTGGCATTTGGCATGGGGATTGACAAACCGGATGTGCGGTTTGTGATCCATGCATCTCTCCCTAAGTCCATGGAGGGTTACTACCAAGAATCTGGGAGAGCTGGAAGAGATGGGGAGATGTCTCACTGCCTGCTTTTCTACACTTACCATGATGTGACTCGACTTAAAAGACTTATAATGAGTAAGCTGAGCTCCACTGGGAGACGCCCTGTTACCTTCAATCTCTTAATAATGATACACTCCTGCTATTGTGGTACTTTTGGTCATTTTCCTTAAATAATTATAGAAAATAACTAAACTGGAAGTTACATAGACTGGACATTTTATTTTAGTTCTTTTTTACCATAAAAGTGGTGCTTGCTGTTACTTAAAACTCAAATGGTATAATACAAGGCAGAAAATTTACAAACCATTTCCTATACTTTTACCCTAAGAAGTAACTCCTCTTATTGTTTCCTCTGTATACTTTCAGACCCAATTCCTACATGCAACCTATTTTAAAATCCTCTAATTTTAAGAAACTCCCTATATGTCCCTCTTCTTCCTCCTCCCTATTCTCCCCCTTTAGAGGGAAGCAATAGCTTATATTTGGCGTCTACCTTGCCCGTGTGGATATATTTTAAAATGTAACTGGGATAATATTATACATACTTTTATACATCTATAGTGACCTTGATCCTCTAGTCAACACTAGGATATAATTATCACTTTAGTTAACATGCAGAGCTTGACTATACATAGTGTAGAATTCCATAATATGGTCATTGTGCATTTATTAAACTAATTCCCACTTAATAGATCTTAGGTTGTTCATTGATATGTCTCACTGTTATCAACAGTGCTGTGTTGAACATCTTTGTACAGATATCTTTAGGTATCTGTACAATTATTTATATAGGGCATTCTAGACTTAGACTTGGCTGAATCAAAACAAATACATATTTTAGAAATTTATTATGTAGTTTGCCCATTTTTGTACTAGGTTGTAGGGATAGTTAAATATATTTTCTAAATACATTTATTTATGTTGAGACCACTTTTCTGAGCATGAGCACTCTGCCAGGCACTGCATGTGCCACCTCACCGCCTTGTGTGTCAAGACAGCTAGATGTACTCCCATGAGGAGAGTGAACTTCATGAAGGCTTTGTACTTTGTCCCCAAGATCACTGGTATTCACAGTAGCAACAGGAGCAGTGGGAATAGTGGGAGTAGTGATAGAGTGATGGTGATTATTATAGATGGCATTTCTTTAGCATTTACTGTATGCTATTCTAAGTGCTTTACATACATCAACTTATTTAATCTTCACAACAACCCTGAAAGATGAGACTATTTCTTTCCTCCATACAGAGGGAGGAAAACAAGATAAAGAGCTAGTAAGTGTCAGAGCCCTGATGGAAATCAAGTTTATCTGACTCTGAGGTTTGTGTTTCTTATACTATACCAAAATGGTGCTCAATGAACAAAATGAAATTTTTACACTTTTATTTGCCTGTTTGTGTATTTAAACAAAACCAATTTATGTTAGGTCCAAACAATTTAATAAGTATTTAAGTCCTGGGTGGTGCCTGTGGCTCAGTGAGTAGGGTGCTAGCCCCATATACCGAGGGTGGTGGGTTCAAACGCGGCCCCAGCCAAATTGCAACAAAAAAATAGCTGGGTGTTGTGTCAGGCGCCTGTAGTCACAGCTACTCGGGAGGCTGAAGCAAGAGAATTGCCTAAGCCCAGGAGTTGGAGGTTGCTATGAGCTGTGTGACACCACGGCACTCTACTAAGGGCAATAAAGTGAGACTCTGTCTCTATAATAATAAAAAAAAAAAAGTATTTAAGTCCTAATAATGTAGCAACTGTTTGGAAAAAATAATACTCATAAAGGAAGTATTATGGAAGAAAAATATTTTTATTTTATGCTTAAGTAAACAAAATTGCTTACTAATGGGAAGTGTATACATCTGCTGTTCTCAAACCTTGGAATCAAGTTAGGCACTGCCACCCTCATTTCCTATTTCACATTGTTTTCTTGATATACTTGTTTATATCATAGCAACTGACAAAAATGCAGCTTTGCAAAGATGTGATACTGCCGAAAGGATTGTTATGGCATAAACTGTTGTTAAAAACCATAAACTACCTCAAACTAGTGGTTTGTGTGATGTCCAACACATATCAGGTGTTGCTATGTTTCCCTCACATTTAGAATGTCCTGCAGGACCTGTTGGTGCAGTGTTAGGTCCACGGCACAGTTAATATGACCTCAGATACTCAGGGAGATGGAGACCTATGCTCTACTTACTTGGGGCGTTCAGTTCAGTACATGATTATGCAGTAAATATAACAAACATAAAAACCTTAATTATTGGGGAAAATGAAAATTTGGGGGGAAAACTTTTTTTTGCCTTGTTTTTTTGTTGTTGAAACAGAGTCTTACTCCATCTTCCAGGCTACCATGCAGTGGCATCATAATTCACAGCAAACTCAGACTCCTGGGCTCCAGGGATCCTTCTGCCTCAGCCTCCTGAGTAGCTGGGGTCATAGGCACCCACTACAACACTCAGTGGGCTTTTTAATTTTTTCTGGAGACATTGTTTCACTCTTGCTCAGACAAGTCTAAACTCCTGAGCTCCTAACTAAACTCCTAAACTCCTGAGCAATCCACCTGCCTCTCAGCCTCTCAGAGTGATAGGATGGCATGAGCCACTGTGCCTGGCACTTTTTTTCGATTTGAAAAAGCAATCTAATATTTTATTCCTATTAAAACAATTTATATGAAAGAAAATGCTTTTCTTTTCTTTTTTTTGAGACAGAGTCTTGCTCTGTTGCCCTAGGATAGAATGCCATTGCATCAGCTTAGCTCACAGCAATCTCAAAGTCCTGGGTTCAAACAGTCCTCTTGCCTCAGCCTTCCAAGTAGCTGGGACCACGGATGCCTGCCACAGGCCTGGCTGGTTTTTCTATGTTTAGTAGAGATGGGATCTTACTTTTGGTCAGGCTGGTCTCAAACTCCTGAACTCAGGGAACCCTCTCACCTCAGCCTCCCAGAGTGCCAGGATTACAGGCATGAGCTACCACATCAGCCTAAAACTAGAATCTTGAGGGATGAATATAAATTGCAGTTAACTGTGATATAGAATGATATCATATGGACATAATGCTATTAATAGTAATTTTCTTAATGTTTAAAATTATATGAATCTACTCTAAATATTTTGCTATATTTTTTCTCTTTTTTAGTGGAAAAAGATGGAAATCATCACACAAAAGAGACTCATTTCAATAATTTGTATAACATGGTGCATTACTGTGAAAATATAACAGAATGCCGGAGAATACAGCTTTTGGCTTACTTTGGTGAAAATGGATTTAATCCTGATTTTTGTAAGAAATACCCAGATGTTTCTTGTGATAATTGCTGTAAAAGAAAGGTAAAATAAGAAATTTTAAAATTCTTTGTAATTAAGGGAATTGCCCAGATATTTTTTTCTTCTGGTTTAGAAACATAAATATAAGTTAGATACATAGGTGATTGTCCCCAAGGGACAAGACAAGGGAAAGATGGCTTCCTCCCTATAGTAATTTGGAATAGAAGCATTTTAGAAGTAATTTTGTCTTTTCTTAATAATTATAAAAGCCTGTTTAAAAAAAAAAAAATATATATATATAGATAGATAGATAGGCAGGTAGAATATTTTAAATTCAACTATAACCTATATTTAAATATCAAAAGGGTAACAATAACTGGTGTACTGTGTTTTTGAATTCAAACCAATTAAATTGCTTCATTGTATGTTTTGTTTTTAAATTATAAAGAAAAATGGGAGTGGTGCCTGTGGCTCAAAGAGTAGAGCACCGGCCCCATATACCGGAGTTGGTGGGTTCAAACCCGGCCCTGGCCAAAAACTGCAATAACAACAATTTAAAAAAAAAAAAAAAATGGGAGTGGCTTCTGCATGAATTCACTATCATCCTATAATCTTGAATTCAATCATTAGGTACTTTTTGTACTTATGATAATTCTGCATTGTATTTTTATTTTATTGATTTGTTTGTTTTATTTTATTTTATTTTATTTTTTGAGACAAAGTCTCACTATGTCGCCCTTGGTAGAGTGCTGTGGCATCACAGCTCACAGCAACCTAAAACTCTAGGGCTTAACCAATTCTCTTCCCTCAGCCTCCCAAGTAGCTGGGACTACAGGCACCCACCACAATGCCTGGCTATTTTTTTGTTGCAGTTGTCATTGTTGTTTAGCAGACCCGGGCCGGGCTCGAACCTGCCAGCCCTGGTCTGTGTGGCTGGCACCCTACTTACTGAGCTATGGGTGCTAAGTCTTTTTATTTATTTTTGAGACAGAATCTCACTCTGTCTCCATTGGTAGAGTGCTGTGACATCATAGCTCACAGCAACCTCAAACTCTTGGACTCAAGTGATCATCTTGTCTCAGCCTCCCAAGTAGCTGGGACTGCAGGCTTCCATCACATCTGGGTTCTGAACGCCCTGAGCTCGGGCAGTCCACCCACCTCAGCACCCTAGAGTGCTCAGGATTACTAAGTGAGAGCCACTGTGCCCAGTGATAACTCTGCATTTTAACGACTGCTATTTACCAAGCATTTTCACATTTGGTGTATTACTTAAAATGTCTATGTGAGGTGTTGGAGCTTAACAGGTAGACAGGATATAGACCACTTCATGGACTAGAGGAGGATATACACGTGCTTTCACCTAGCTTTGATACTTACAGAGTTACACTCACCAGCCAGAGCACAGGGTGATCACCCTGATTCATGGCGGTCTCCTACCACCCAGCCACCCTAGCCGGTGACACTGAGGGATCACTTCACTCATTCAGCAGATACCTGTTGAGCTCTGTAGTAGGCACTGTCCTTTAGGTACATCATTGAACAAAATCAATAAAAATCCCAGCCTTTGTGGAGCTTCCATGCTAGTGGGGGGAGGGGGAGGCTGATTACAATAGTATGTGTTAAAGGACAAGGACTGCAGTCCTTGCACAACAGAGGGGAGATAGGATTGTAGTGAGAGCATGACAGAGGTGCTCAGAGGGATGCAGGGTGCTAGGTGGGGTGCAGGGTGTGGTATTACTATAGACAGGGCAGCCTGTGGGAGTCTGAGGTCAGATCTGAGCAAAAACTTGAAGGGAGTTGCTGAATAGCTCTCTGGATATGAGCATTTTTGGCAGAAGCTTTAGCTAAAAGCAAAGTCCTTAGGAGGGGTATGCTTGGTATATTTAAGGAACAGGAAGGAAGCCCAGTTGACTGACTAGGGTTGGGAGCCAGGGAGGGGGGCAAAGTGCTGGAGGGGAGAGTCCTGGAACAACTGAAGAGTGGAGCTGTCCTCAGCCGTGTGGCAGGGTAATCAGGAGCTTTATTTGGGACTGTTGAGTTACATGGGTGTACTAGATGGAGAATTCTGAAAAGAGGCTGTGGTACATACCACTTTGGAAGTAACTGCCACATAGATGACATTTAAAGCCATGAGAACAGATGAAATCTTCAAGGGTTTAAGTTTAAACGGAAGAGGAAAAAATAGACTTATCACTGGGACATAAAGAAATAAAGGGAAAGGAGATGAAGAAAGAGAATCATAAGATAAGAGGGAAACAAGGAAGCTAAGGGCAGAACTTGTTCAAAGAGAAAGGAGTGCTGAAAATGCAGTGCTGCTGCGGAGGGAGTAGAGGATGGCAAGGACTGTAGGCATGGTAGTGACCAGGACCATTTGCAGTAGAGTGGGACAAAATTGGAGGCATTTGACTACTCAGTTTTTCTGCAAAGATGAGCAGAGAAATAGGGCAGTAGTGGCGGGGAAGGAGAGTCTAGAAAAGACCAGCAAAGTGGTATGTTTGCATTCTAACTAGAGTGAATCTCTCCAGGATAAAAGCTCGATGTGTGAGGAAAGGAGGCTTACTGAGGCGGTGTCTCTGAAGGGCAGCAGAGAGTGGGGGTCCATGTGAAGGTGGGGGGCTTGGCTCTGAGCAGGAGCTGGGAGACTGCTCTGCAGTGATAGGGGAGCATCAGGAAGTCAGAGTAGGTGCTGCAAGTGGGTGGATGCAGGTGGATGCAGAGTCTGCAAAAGCTCTCCTGATGCATCAGTTTTCTGCATAGCTGCCAGTCAGGATATGCAGAAGATTGAAGAGAAAGGAGAAAGTATGACACAGTCATCTCGGATGGAGTCACCAGACTTCCTCCTAAAGAACCAGATAGTAAATATTTTATTTTATTATATTTTATTTTTTTTTAGATAGTCTCACTTTGTTGCTCTCAGTTGAGTGCTGTAGCGTCACAGCTCACGGCAACCTCAAACTCTTGGACTTAAGCGATTCTCTTGCCTCAGCCTCCCTGTTAGCTGGGACTACAGGTGCCCGCCACAACACCCAGCTTTTTTTTTTTTTTTTTTTTTGGTAGTTGTTCATTGTTGTTTGGCAGGCCTGGGGTGAGTTCAAATCCCCCAGCTCCAGTGTATGTGGCTAGCACCGTAGCCACTCATCTACAGATGATGAGCCCAGGTAAATGTTTTAGACTTTGCAACCATATAATCTCTGTCACAGCTACCTAACTCTGCCATTGTAGTCCAAAAGCAGACTAAACAGTAAATACACCAGTTGTTCATTCCTGTTCCATAGGTAAGTTCCAGTAAACGTTCATTTACGAAATAGACTTGTAGTTATGGGCGATAGCTCTGCTGGCTCCTGTTGGAAGAGAGTGGAGGATTGGGCTTGGGGAGTCTAGTAATTACCTGAGGCATGGATGGTCCACTTGAGGTTTGTGGCAATGTATTGAAAACAAACAAAAATAGTCAGCATAGTGTTTCTCCAGCCAGGTTCAGCCACACAGGTACAGGGATAGAGTAAGTGGAAAATCAGATCTACTCTGTTGTTCCAGGTGATGTGGTAGAGTGACCTAAAGGGAGGGAGGGAGTGGGCGTTTATAAGAGCTGGTGGTGATATGACAGCTGTATAATTCAAGCTGAGTTAGGAATTCATCTGAAGCTGCGGGTCAGTGGGTTGGCAGTCCCAGTGGACTGTTGGAGTCAGAAACGAGACCATGGGAGTTAGGAAAATTGAAGGAGGTGATCTGGGAATGGAGGGTTAGCCTTTATTAGGTAGCATGAGAAGGGAGGTGTGGGAGGGGGCCATGTGGAGAACAGGATTGTCAGAGCAGAGACAGTCCAGACACCAAAGGGCAGAATATTGAAAGACTATCATCTGTATATATGCAAGTACTAGGAATTAAATTGGAAAAGAGGTGGAATGACAGGGCACTCTTTTTTTTTTTTTTTTTCCTTTTTTTTTAAGACACTAGAGTCTCACATTGTCATCCTGGATAGAGTGCTGCAGCATCATAGCTCACAGCAACCTCAAACTCCTGGGCTCAAGCAATCCTCTTGCCTCAGTTTTTTTGTTTGTTTTTTGATCCTTTCTACTTTTAGTAGAAACACAGTCTCACTCTTGCTCAGGCTGGTTTCAAACTTCTGAGCTCAGGTGATCCACCCACCTCGGCCTCTAGGGTGCTGGGGTTACAGGCATGAGCCATTGACAGCCAGGGCACTGTTTTTTTGGTGAATTGACTTTGGCACCAAAGACCCAAAAGAAGTTAGAATTCATGAATTTGTATGGCAGGACAGAATTTTTCATCCAAAGGTTGTTGTCACCATCCAGAAAGTGATAGAGCACTAAAGAATTTTACTAAAAATACATACATGTATACACAATGTATATACTCCTGTCACCAGACCTCTATTAGCCATTTGACAAAGAAGACGTGTCAGTGTGAAAGAGTAATGACGTAGTTACAGTAGAGTGCTAATTGTTCTGGAACTTAGGCAAAAGTGAGTGTTTGAAACTCCTAAGTTTTTTGTCTTGCTTTCGGTTTGGAAATGGGTTATGATCAATCTACCACAGTTAATATTAAACCCTAGTTATCTAAGCATCATTTTCTTACAGTAGAAAGTAATCTCTTTTTATTCATAGGATTATAAAATGAAAGATGTGACTGATGATGTAAAAAGCATTATAAGATTTGTTCAAGAACATAGTTTATCACAAAGAGCAAGAAATATAAAACACATTGGTCCTCCTGGAAGATTTACTATGAATATGCTGGTCGATATTTTCTTGGGTAAGTCATCTGTTTTATTGTTTGAGTTACAGCAATTGAAATTGAACATTTAAAGATTACAAGTCTATAGGGAAAAAAAATCTCTTTTGTCTTTTTTGTTATAAAACTTAAGGGTTTCTGAATAAAATCTTTTGAGCAGTGCTTCTCAACCTTCCTAATGCTGCGACCCTTTAATACCGTTCCTGTGGGTCCTGACCCACAGGTTGAGAACTGCTGCTTTTGAGTAACAAAAATAAGTTTTTATGAATTAAGCCCATTATTTCATAGAATTTACATGAATCACTAAAATGAGGTAGTTTCACATACAAAAAAGAAAATAAAAAGCTTATACACATTCACCTGAGTGAGTGGAATGAGAGTTGCTTAGACAACTGCCGGGTCAAGAGGGCAGCCTGCACAAAGTGCTTAAGCCTTTTTGCTTAAGGCTCTATTAAAATGATGGTAAGAGGTCTGGGCGTGGTTGCTTACACCTGTGATCCCAGCACTCTGGGAGGTGAGGTAAAAGGATCACTTGAGGTCAGGAGTTTGAGACCAAACTGAGCAGAAGCCCTGTCTCTACCAGGAAAAAAAAAAAGAATGATAGGGTGGGGGTCTCAGTGCGTGACACACCTTTTGGGGGCAAGACACAACTATAAGAAGGACTTTACCAAACAAATGTAATCAGTGTAACCTGGCTTGTACCCTCAATGAATCCCCAACAAAAAAAAAAAAATTTTTTTAATGATAGTAGGGAAATAAAATAGGGATTAAATCTGTTAGAGACTGTCATCACATTAGGTTATAAAAATCTTTTATGAAATGGATGGAAGCATATTGACAAGTAGAACAAAATGCAATCAAACCACCACTCAAAATAAATGTAGGGAAGAGGCCTGGCTCAGTGACTCACACCTGTAATTTTACCACCATGAAAGTCTGGGGAAGAATTTGAGGTGAAGTAGATCTAGATGTAAAAATAACAGAAGAAACCCATCTTAATGGCTCAGTGCCTGTAGCCCAGTGGCTAGGGCGCCAGCCACATACACTGGAGCTATGGGATTTGAACCCATGCCGGGCCTACCAAACAACAACAACTACAACCAAGAAATAGCTGGGCGTTTCTAACTATTATTCTTCACCGCCCTCCATAGCACCAATGACGGGTAAGATTCCCAAAACTGGGACAACCGAAGACAGGATATGGAGAGGCTGCACGGTGGATTACATTCATAGTACCCAAAGACGGGTAAGATCACTCTGCATTCAGTCAACCTAAGACAGGGACCAAATCATCGATGTTTGTATCCCCATGACGGGTAAGACTGAAACTGCAAGAGCAGGCAACCTAAGACAGGGGCTATGTTTATCCGCCATACAAAAAACAAAAGAGGGAGTAGTTGGGCCCTGCCATGTGCCTGAGGCCTAGTGCAACTTCCCGAGCCTGACTAGAAGTAGATCTATCGAGCTACTTCCGTGTAGCAATGACTCAGCAAGGCCCGGCCTGAAACTGCCTCTACCTAGATACAGCCAACGTGGTACCATGCCAGTGGCCCAACCCTGTCACGCACCTCATCCCCCGCCTTCTTTCCCTGCCCCTTCCCCATGCTCTATATAAGTGGCTGCTTGATGCAATAAAGTTGAGTTCCTGCTAAAAAAAAAAAAAAAAAAAAAAGTTGCACACAATGATTAATATATTTTAAATTTCATCAATCAAAGAATTGTGAAAGTTTGTTTTCTCTCATCGTATGTAGGTCTATAAAATAGCCTTCACAGTGTGTATTGACCTGCAGTTTTACTATTCAGTTCTATACAGAAAACTTTGCTGACTTTGATCCAAATTGTGTTCTATAAAGCATTGTTCACCAAATTCCTCTTTATTAAACAATTTCTAAGTGGCCACTAAAAAAAAAAAAAAAAAAATTAAAATCACCACCTCAAAACTGCCATCTCAACGTGATTTTGGTGGAGACAAATCATATTCAAACGATAACACAGGGCAACTGTGAAAGGGTGTAGGGTTTCTTTGGGTGACCTTGAAATGTCTTAAAATTTATTGTGATGATGGTTGCAAAACTCTATGAATACACTAAAAATTACTAAATTGTACACTTCTAATAGATGAGTTCTATGGTATGTGAATGATTTCTCAATAAAGTTGTTAAAAAAGAAAAAAAAAAAAGAAAAAGAAAACTAAGTTCCTGAACTCATCCTAGAAAAAGTGCTCCATACCTCACAGCTGAGGATCATAGGGGCACCTCTGAGGTATCCCCTTGGAATGCTGGGCACTGATGCCAGCACCCGGTCCCGACGCCAAAGTACTTTTTCTAGGATGAGTTCACAAACTTGATTGTCAGGCCTCAAATGATAACAGCTCTGATAGACATTCCAGAAAAAGTGTTCCAAAATTACTCTGAAGTGTGGACTAGCACCGTGATAGGCTCATAGCTTCCCAAGGAGAGTCCCACAAAGGTGACCATAGTGGTACTCGGCAATGAGGTACATAGAGCACTGTTAACCCTCGGACTCTAACTCCAAACACTGATTTCTTAGCCCCTATGTAAAGTAAGATCTACTCACTGATGTGAGTAGGTTATTTAAAGATTTTTTTAACCTTTAATATCTCTAAGAAAAAAATGTTGTAAAGAGCCAGTTAATATAAGCTCATTCACATCTTCACCATCTACGGAAATCTCTGTATCTCCACATACTTTCCTGAGATTTCTGAAACAATGTGCCCTTTCGGAAAATATCTAGTTAAAGATTTATTACTGGTGTTCATATTAATACCAAATAACAATCAAAGTGATGGCTACTGAATGGTTTTCAGAAAACTAAACAGTCTTTGAACCTATCTTGAGTTCTTGAACTCTGGATTTCAATATATGTCTTAAAATATGGTAATGTAAATTTTCCACCGATACATTTGTTTGGCTAAATTTGAGTTTACATAAATATTAACCTAAGAAACCAGGTCTGGGTCTATACACATGAAATCATTAAATTTCCTTGTCAGTTACCACTATAAATTCCACATGGTAATAAGAGAGTTGAAGTGAGGCTGGTATTAATCAGATGTTCTTGCTATATTACTGAGTAGAAATATGACAAAATGAAATCAGCTGCCAAGTTGTGTATCTAAGGGAAAAGAATTCAAACTGCACATAATTAATCTTTATCTTCCAGTTACCATTTCATAATCCAAAAAATAAAAAACCTGTGTCTGTAGACCTAAAGATTGTCAATGCAATCTGTGGTCATAGTTACCTTCTGCTATGTAACAAATATTCCAAAAATTAATGATCTAAAGCAATGGTGATTTGTTATTTCTTATAGTTCTGTGCCTTTTTCCTGGACAGCTCCTCTGCTGCTGTTTCCTGGGTGGCTTTCTCATGCATCAGCAAGGCAGGCCGCTGGGTGGGAGGTCCAAGGTGGCTTCACAAGTCTGGCAGTTGGTTCTAGCTATGGCAGGGGACATCTCAGTCTGCCTCCTAATGGTCCCTTATCCCCTCCAGTCACCTACACTGACTTCTGCACAAGAGGCTCTCAGGAAAACATATCAAGAAACAGGAGGTAAAAGTTTCTCAACATCTTTTCAAAACAAAACTGGCCCAAATTCAAGCAGAAAAGACAAGAGACTTCCTCTCTGAATTATAGAAACAGCAAAGATACATTTCAAAAGAGCATGAATATTAGATGGGAAGAATTTATGGCCATGAAACAATTTACCACAGACATACAAAAGAGTCAACTGGATTGATTGTGTGAAGGTCCACATTTCAATATCCTAGATGCAATGGTCTACCATAACTCTGTAAGAGGTGACCCTGGGGAGAAACAGAAGAAAGACTGCTTGAATCTGCATTATTTTTTATAACTACATGAACATTTGCAACTAGCTCAAAATTTAGAGTTCACTTTTTTTTAAGCCAACCAGAAAGAGTTTCCTCATAAAAAGCATTGTAAATGAAGTCGAATTCTCTATCGTGACATTTTATCAGTCCATGGTGAAGTCATAGGTAAAAAGACACAGCCATGTATCGAAACATTTGTTCAACAAATAAGTTTTGAGTAACCCCTCTCCTGATGGAGCATTACCTCCCAGTATTTATTAATTCCAAAGTCTCTCTAGGAAGCCGAGGCTGGAGCTCAAGAGTTCAAGACCAGCCTGAGCAAGAGCAAGAGCAAGACTCCATCTCTACTAAAAACAGAAAAACTAGCTGGGTGTTGTGGCAGATGCCTGTAGTCCCAGCTACTTGGGAGTCTAAAACAAGAGGATCACTTGAGCCCTGGAGTTTGAGGTTGCTGTGAGCTGTGATGCCATGGCACTCTACCCAGGGTGACAGAGTAAGACTCTGTCTCAAAAAACTAAAATAGGCTCAGCACCTGTAGTACAGTGATTACGGTGCCAGCCACATGCACCAAGGCTGGTGGGTTTGAGCCCAGCATGGGCCAACTAAGCAACAATGACAACTGCAACCAAAAAATAGATGGGCAATGTGGTGGGCACCTGTGGTCCCAGCTACTTGGCAGGCTGAGGCAAAAGAATTGCTTGAGCCCAGGAGTTTGAAGTTGCTGTGAGCTGTGACATCACAGCACTCTACTGAGGGTGACATAATTAGACTCTGTCTCAAAAAACTAACTAAATAAGTAAAATTATCTTTAAAAATAAATACATAAAATAAAATATTCGAAAATCTGTGACAAACCACAGAAAGGAATAAGAGTGAAGATCCCAGACCTGACAATGAAATAGTCAGTGAGAAGATGCCATCACCAGATACAGAGAGAGTAAATATGTTCAGAGCCTTCGTTCTAGAACGTTACAGTCACCACCAGGTACAGAGAGTAGATATGCTCAGAGCCTTCGTTCTAGAACGTTACTGTCACCAGCAGGTACGGAGAGAGTAGATATGCTCAGAGCCTTCATTCTAGAACATTACAGTCACCCAGGAAATGTACTGTAACCTGTTTCTAAAATAATGAAGAGACTCCGCAGGCTAGTGTTTTTTCTCTATATCTTGACTCCTATTATCCAGAAACACAGGATAGTCCACACATCCCCCAACTTACGTGAGTTAAGACTTTGCTCCTTAGCTCTCCTCTCCACTGCCCCTTCCCCATCTGCCAGCCCCAACTTGCCAGCCAAAATTTGACAAGGATAATGTGGTGTGTTCTACTACTTTTATACACCTCACATCCACTCACCATTTTTCTCTGAGAACACTCCTGTGGGTTGCTGGAGGCCAGCCCCCACTCAAGTAAGAAGGTGCATGTGACCAGCAGGAAGTTAACAGCACAGTCGGGAACAGAAAGATGACCGAGCTGGCCAAGAAGGGTCAGGCCTAGGATGGTCATCAGCACCCAGGAGCATCTGTTTCTGCTGTGGTGTGTGTATGTTTATTTATTTATTGTGAGGGATTCATTGGGGGTATGAAGAATTAGCTTACATTTACTGCATTTGTTAAATAAAGTCCCTCTTATAATTATGTCCTGCCCCCAAGAGTTGTGACCCTCCCCTCTTCTCTCCTCCCCTCTCCCCACTTGCTCATTCCCCTACCCCCTGCCTCATATTAGCTCATCTATGCCCCATAAATGATCACATATCTGGGGCCTGTGGACCAGATAAATTGGTATTTAAAATTAACCATCACACTCAGGGTAGAAATAACAAATCTTAGCAAATTTCTTTGCTAAAATTAGATTCTTGCTTCTCCACTCTTGTGATGCTTTACTAAGAAAAAAGTGTTCCACCTCCATCCAGGTTAACACAAAAGATGTAAAGTCTATTTTTTTTTTTTTTTTTTTTAGTGGCTGAATAATATTCCATGGTATACAAATACCACGGCTTGTTAATCCATTCCTGGGTTGGTGAGCATTTAGGTTGTTTCCACATTTTGGCAATTGTAAATTGAGCTGTGATAAACAGTCTAGTGCAAATGTCCTTATGATAAAAGGATTTTTTTTCTTCTGAGTAGATGCTTATTAATGGGATTGCAGAATCAAATGGGAGGTCTAGTTTGAGTTCTTTGAAGATTCTTCATACTTCCTTCCAAAAAGTTTGTATTAGCTTGCAGTCCCGCCGTCTACTGTGGTGTTTAAAGGTCAGGATGGGAACCAGGAGCTGCCAAGCGGATGTTGCCAATACTAATTGTAAGCTGGCCCAGAAATAATGGCAGCAGGAAGGAAGGCCAAGCAGACAGATGCACAAAAGAATAGGTCTTGGTGACCATGATTGAGACTCTGGCTTCATCCGTCCCAGATCCCCCCCCAGACTTTTTTATTACGTAAGATAATAAAATTCTATTTTGGCATAAGCTAGTTTGAGGTGAGTTCTCTTCAGTCATGACAATGAGTGTCCTAATCAATACAAAAGACGTGGATGCAGAGGATCTGGCAAACCAGGACAGAGGATTGGACAGGAAAATAACTACCAAATTTTTGAAGATGGATGAAAACTTAGCTTTTTGTCTTCTCTGGCATCTGAGGCAAGAAGCTACCTTACCATTCCACAGGGAGAACCAGCAGCTCTGTCTCAGAATTTGATGAAATTATATCAGGATTCTATTATGATATGATCTCCATAACTGAAGAAGACATAGTCTAATTGCTCAAAAATTTTAAAGGTTGGTATTTAATACCAAAATGAAAAAGGAGCATCTGTGTGTTTATAGAACATTAAGGAGACAGATGACAGCACAGGATGACCCAAAACATCAAACAAGATGCTTTGGGTACAAATATTTAAGATACAAATCCTGGATTAGAGAAACAAATGTCCCACCAAGTATATCATTCAAAGTTCTCCAGATAAATAGATCCACTAAGACAGGTACACAGAAAGAGATAGACTCACTTAAAAGATTTATCTCACAAGACTATGGAGGCTGACAGGTCCAAGATCTGAAGGGTAGGCCATCAACCTAGAGACCCAGGAAGATGGCAATTGCTGCAGGACAAACCTGTCTGCTGGTGGAATTCTCCCTCACTTGGAGAGTCAGTCTTTTGTTGTATTCAGGCCTTTAACTGATTGAATGAGGCCTAACTGCATATGGAAAGCAATGCTTTAGTCAAAGCCACTAATTGAAGTGTTAATCTCATATAAAACACCTTCACAGAAACATTCATGATATTATTTGACCACATATTTGGGGCCTGTGAACCAGATAAGTTGGTATTTAAAATTAACCATCACACTGAGGATAGAAACAACAAATCTTAGCAAATTTCTTTTCATCATCAACTAAATTTTTCTGGCTCATAAATCCAGATCTACAGGAAAAGAACATACTAGTAAGCTATCACTGACTTCCACATCTAAAGGACTCAGAAAGCATTGTTGGATATAATAGGAAGAGTAATGCCTCAGAGGTTAAAAAAAAAAAAAAAAAAAAAAAAAAACTTGAGTTCTCACTTTACCAAGTCATTTCACCAAGCTGGATTTCAATTTCCTAATCTCCAGGGTGAGGGAGTTAGAACTACTAACCTATAGGGTGCTTTCTCACTCTAACGAGCATTCTGTTATATACCAGCTTTAATCTCCTCTCTCATCTCGGACCACCAACCTTGCTCTTTCCTAGAATCTCTATAGTCTATATTTATAATACTTGCTGAAAATGCCAAATTGGATATTGTTCTCTTTTCTAGCTCCAACCTTTATGCTATTTAAATAAAAGTAGGACATGCGCTGCTGAGAATGGCAGTGAAGGGGTCCGTGGGCGTTGGCAGCAGCCTTGCCAAGGTGACACTGAGCTGCTACAGACAGCCCACACTAGGATTTTCTCAGCTATTTCAGGTGAAAGTTTTGCTTTTTTAAAGGACAACTACTTAGCTCCAAAACACAGAACTGATAGGTTAAAAAAGAAAAATCCCGTAGCTTTTCCCTTAGAGCTTGTGTGCTCTTGAGAAATTTCATCCCAGGGGAAAAAGATATTTCAAAATAATCAAGAAAGATGTGAAGGCAATAATGTCAAGGAGATGATGGAATAGAAGGTATCTCTCTCGTATTCTCCATGAAGCAGCAATAATTTCACAGCCATCCGTGAACAGGAGTACCTTTATACAGCCTTGGGATTTAGGTAGGAAATGGTAAAAATTGTTGGAGACCAAGACAGAGGAGGATCATTTTGACAGGGAACACCCACACCCAGTTGACGAACTCACCAACTGTGGTCCTGGCTCCAGACCCAGAAACAGCCTCATTCTCTTATAGACTCAACTACAACCTCGTTTGGCCTTGATCCTGCCACCAGATTATCTGCCATGGAGTAATCATGCCTACTCATGCCTTGATCCTGCTACCAGATTGTCTGCTATGAAGTAAGCATGCCTACTCATGCCTTGGGTGACGGTTCTGTTGACTTCACTGCTGGCTAAGGATGACCCTGTACCTCAGCTCCAGCATCTCTCAATTACAGTGTGACAGGAGTACCGCCTATCAGGGACTGGAAGAGTATATACCCATCCACGCCCCAGCAGATAGGCACAGCCATCGAGGTCAAGCTTCAGCCCCTCACAGCTACAGTGTGAGAATAGAGCTGCACCCTAGGGACTCACTAGAAGACACACCCATCAGTGCCGCCAGAGGCAGCCTTGCAGACCTCAGCTTTGGCAGCCCTGTAACTCAATTCCAGCCCCTCTCAGCCATGGTAGAGGGCCAGTACCAACTGCCCAAGGAACCAACCCAGTGACCCTGTGGGGAGACCTTAAGGGAGATCATTGCCACTCTCAGGTACTAAGAGGAAGATAAATTATTAACATACCTGATAACAGAACTGTCACCTGTAGACCCTGAAGCACACTGTCATCCCAGTACCAGTCCTACTAACTGAGGTCTCATAAGCAGTCCATTTCACTGAAGAACCAGACAGAATTTATGCCAAATCCTGTCCCTGATAAAAGGCCCACCAATTACAGACTCCACTGAAGACCCAATAGCAGCCATGTGATCCAGCTCTAACCCATTTGACCACAATTCCAGAGATAATGCCATCAGCCCAGAAACTTTATAGAAGACTTTTACCTACCAAATCTAGACTGTAAAGCTGGAAGAGGCATTTTCTCCTTCAAATATACAGACATCAATGCAAGGCTATGTACATCACAGAGAATCAGTCAAACACGACACCAACACAGCAAACTAACAAGGCTCCAGCAACTTGCCCCAAGAAATATAGATCAATAAATTGCTTGAAAAAGAATTTTAAATAATCTTCTGATATAAGTCTGACAAGATGCAAGACAGCATAGACAACTAAACAAAATAAGGAAAATAATAAGTAAACAAAATGGATAGTTTAACAAAGAACTAGAAATTGTGAGGCAAAAAAAGAACCATACAGAAATCCTGGAGCAGAAGAATTCAATGATAAGAATGAAAAATTCAATGAAGAGCTTAAACAACAGAATTGATTATGAGAAATAATTAAAAAATTGGGCAGGTAAGGTAGCTAATACCTATAATCCTCACACTCTGAGAGGCTGAGGCAAGAGGACTGCTTGAGCTCAGGAGTTCAACTAGCCTGAGAAAGTGAAATCCTGTCTCTACTAACAACTTAAAAAAAATTAGCAAAGCATTGTGATGCATGCCTATAGACCCAGATACTTGAGAAATTGAGGCAGGAGGATCACTTAAGCCCAGGGGTTTGAGGTTACAGTGAGCTATGATAATGCCACTGTTCTCTACTGAGGGTGACAGATTGACACTCTATATGTTATTGTTGGTATATATAAAGGCTACAGATTACGGGTGTTGATTTTGTAGCATGAGACATTGCTGTATTCCTTGATCACTTCTAAAAGTTTTGTAGTAGAATCCCTAGTGTTTTCCAGATATATGATCATATCATCTGCGAAGAGTGAAAGTTTAATCTCTTTTGACCCTGTGTAGATACCCTTGATGGTGTTTTCTTCCATAATTGTAATGGCTAAAACTTCCTTTACAATGTTAAAGAGCAATGGAGATAATGGGCAACCTGATCTAAGTGGGAATGATTTCAATTTAACTCCATTCAATATGATATTGGCTGTGGGTTTGCTGTAGATGGCCTCTATTAGTTTAAGAAATGTCCCTTCTATACCAATTTTCTTAAGTGTTCTGATCATGAAGGGATGCTGGATATTATCAAAATATTTTTCTGCATCAATTGATAGAATCATATGCTCTTTATTTTTTAGTTTGTTTATGTGCTGAATTACATTTATAGATTTACGTATATTGAACCAGCCTTGACACACTGGGATAAATCCCATTTGGTCATGGTGTATAATTTTTTTGATGTGTTGTTGTGTTGTTGGATTCTGTTTGTTAGGATCTTATTGAGTATTTTTGCATCAATATTCATTATATTGGTCTATAATTTTCTTTTCTTGTTGGGTCTTTCCCTGGTTTAGGGATCAAGTTGATGTTTGCTTCATAGAATGTGTTGGGTAATATTCCTTCTTTTTCTATATTTTGGAAGAGGTTTAGTAATATAGGTACTAGTTCTTCTTTAAAGGTTTGCTAGAATTCTGATGTAAAGCCATCTGGGCCTGGGCTTTTCTTTTTTGGGAAATTTTGTATAGTTGATGCTATTTCAGAACTTGATATAGGCCTATTCAACATTTCCACTTCGTTCTGGCTAAGTCTTGGTAGGTGGCGTACTTCCAAGTATTGATCGATTTCTTTCAGATTTTCATATTTCCGAGAGTAAAGTTTCTTGTAATATTTGTTAAAGAGTTTTTGTATTTCTGAGGGGTCTGTTGTTATTTCATCTTTACCATTTCTGATTGGTGAAATTAGAGATTTTACTCTTTTTTTCCTGGAATGGCTGCTTCTCTCTTGCACCTTCTGGAAATTTGTTCCACCGTCAATTGCTGTAGCTAGACCCATTTACTGATGTGATCAACACAGCTTTCTCTGAGAGGGATAAATAAAAACCCTACATGTTTTGCCTCAGTGTTAACATTTCTGCCTTTAATGTTAACTTTATGTTTTCTATGGAATTAATTCATTTACCTTTTCTAACTCTTACTTAGTTTCTCATTTCTTTACGGATGGGTCCTTTGTTCCTGCTAACACAGTTAAAAAAAATACATGTTAGAAAAGGGATGCATCAAATTAGTGTATATAAGATCAAAATTTTTCTTCTGGGTAGATAGATGCCTAATAGTAGGATTGAGGGGTCAAATGGGAGATGTAATTTGAGTTCTTTGAAGAGTCTCTATACTGGGTTAGTTTGCATTCCCACCAACAGTGTAGTAGTGTTCCCCTCTTGGGCAGTGCCTGTGGCTCAAAGGGGTAGGGTGCCGGCTCCATATGCCAGAGGTGGTGGTGGGTTCAAACCCAGCCCCAGCCAAAAAAATAAAACCTGCAAAACAAACAAACAAAAAGTATCCCCTCTATCCACATCTGTGCCAGCATCTGCAGCTATGGGACTCTGTGATGTGGGGTAATCTTACTGGGGTTAGGTGATATTCCAGGGCGGTTTTGATTTGCATTTCTCTGATGATTAGGGACAGTGAGCATATTTTTTACGTTTGTTAGCCATTCATCTGTCTTTCTCAGAGGTTCTGTTCATGTCACTGGCCCAATAATAGATGGGATTGTTAACTCTTTTTTTGTTGTTGATTAATTTGAGTTCTCTATAGATCCTAGCTAGGAAGCCTTTGTCAGATTTGTAATATGCAAATTTTACTTTCTGAAGCATGGCTATTTGCTTTATTGTTGTGTCCTTAGCTGTACAAAAGCTTTTCAATTTAATTAAGGCCCATTTGATTATTTTTGTTGTTGCAATTGCCATGGGCATCTTCATGAAATCTTTCCCCAGGGCAATATCTTCGAGAGTATTTCCCTACACTTTCTTCTAGGATTTTTATTGTTTCATGCATAGATTTAAATCTTTTATTCATCTTGAATCAATTTTTGTAAGTGGTGAAAGGTGTAGGTCCGGCTTCAATCTTTTACATGTGGTTATCCAATTCTCGCAGCACTGTTTAATGAATAGGGATTCTTCCCCCCCAGTGTGTGCTCTTGTTTGGTTTATTAGATATCAGGTGTCTATAAGACATTAGTTTTATCTCTTGGTTTTCTATTTGATGCCAAATATCTATGTCTCTATTTTCGCATCAATACATTCATCTTATTGAAGTATCATAAGAATGGAGAAGCAAGAATCTAATGTACTCAATTCTAATATGAAGCTAGTAGACAGTCTAATATATGCCCACATAAGAGAAAGACTCAATTCAATTCATGGTGGGGGATGGGATAATGAGGGAGCGGGGAGAGGAAAGGAGGGAAGGGGCTGGGGGTGCTCCCACATAATGGGCATAATGTTAGGGTGTATGGCACACCTCTTTGGGGTGGGACACAAAGAGGAACTTTGCCTAACAAATGCAAACATTGCAGCCTAATGCTTTGTACCCTCAATTAACCTGAAACAACAAAAAATATAAATAAAGAATAAAAAGAAAGCCAAGAAAAAAATAAACCAAAATCTTTTAAAATGCAAGCTATTTATACTTTGTAGTTTATTACCAATACGCACATAAATTATATGTATATGAGTATATTAGAATTATTTTATTGGTGAATTATTTCCCACAAGATATCCTGAGACTGAGAGGTGTACTCCCACACCAGTCTTGAATCAGCTGGGATTAATTATCTGTGTAGAATGGCTAAGTATAGTTGTGCACATGTCATTTTAATGCAGTATCTTTGTAACAAATTGATTTAAGTGCCTTTTTGGAACAGTTGTTGGGCAGAATTGATTTGGTGGCCCGTAGATTGACTTACACAGCAAAATTGTGTCTGTGTTTATTCTGGCATCTAAACAGAGTTTTAAACCAGTGGAGGGTGAGGGCTGGTGGAGTTGGAATGCAGTTCTCCATCAACTTTCACCATGAAATATTGTGACTTATGTTATGAAAAGACATTCAGCAAAAATAGCCTGGGTCAGAATACCCATTGACAGCTGGCAAAACAACCAAAGCATTTGAGTTGCATTAAAAACGTCAGAGTAACCCGTGTCTCCTTGAAATTCTATCATCTGACACAGTCAAAGAAGAATCAATAAAATGGTTTAATTGCAAAACTTTTTGTGCGACAGGGTAAAGAAACAAGTGTGCAACACAGATAAAGATAGAGGGTGCCTTCCATGGGCATATTCAATGCCCTTGTGCCGTAGTCTCATGCAAATTCCAAGCATCTGTCCAAACCCAGAGCAAATCCAGCTGTGTCACTTTAGGTTTAACATCCTGAGGGCAGGGACTTTGTTCACTGCCGTCTTTCCTAATTCTACCAATTCTACCTGGTAAATGTTTGGGCCAAGTGGTTTCACCTTCTTATACCTGTTTCTTCATCTGTGTAAGGGAGATAGCAAAAGCTACTTCTTACTGTTGTGAATATTCAATGTGTAATGTGTGTTTAGCAACAAGAACAATGTCTCAACTGCAAACACATTTCTAATGATGATAGGAAAGACATATAATGGATGGGTTAAAGCGACCTTCCGTAAATCTGCCCTCTGTCCTTCCTTCCTTTCTGTTTGTTGCTGCATCCCTCTCATGCACACTGTGCTGTCCCCCTCTCTGCGTCCCCACCCTCTGTCTCTGTCCTCTTCTCTTTCTTTCTTACTCCAGCTCAGTTCTGTTGTTTCTTTGATTGTCCACACCATGTTGAATTTCCCTCCACTACAGCAGTTTTCTAGGAAGGTGGGCAGCCTGCAGCAAGGACCACCCTCTCCTAGGGCCTGGATGAGGCCTCCCCTGCAGGCAGAACAGGAAGCAGCGGTGAGGGAGTTACTGGTCCTCACTGAATGTAGAACCAGAAATTGGTTTTCAGCCTTTGTATCTATGGTCATCTGTGTTCTGCAGATAGTACAGACATCAGGATATCACGAAATGTGACTTCAGATACCCTCAAAATGTCTACTGGCTGCATAAATCAAGAATGGTTTTTGCATTTAGTGAAAACATTAGCTTACAATTGCCTTTCAAAAATTACAAAATGGCTTTTTACTTTTACAACGCTGTCCTATGCCCGGATATGGGTTAGGAACCTCTTTGCAATTCAGAAACTGCATATGGTGAATTTAAATTTCCTGAATCTTAAAGTGTATCTTAAAATAGCTCAGTGCTTACTGGATTTGTTTTAAGTATTTATTGATAATGACAGCAATGTAATTCACAAATAACTATGTTTAACTGTGAAAAAGGCTTTTATGGGTTTTCCTAAATTATACTTTGATAGATATAATTGGCGTGCTAAAATTTTATCTAAATTGTAGTGCATCTTATAAAATTCTCTTTGCTGTGCTACATTTCTGCATTAAAATAGTAATATGTAACATGTACTGAATGATATTAATATGTGCAAGACTCTGCACTGAATATCTCATCATTTTCCCAACAGCCCTAGGAAATGTGTTCTAAATGTTTGCCTCAATTTATAGATTAGGAAGTTGAAGCTTACAGAAGTCCAAAAGAAAAAAAAAAAAAAAAAAAAAAAAGCTAGTGCTAGGTCAAAGAGCTAATAAATGACACACCCCATATAAAACTCTCAGATGATGGAGGCAAAGACCCAGCCCTTAAGTTCACCGCAAAGGGGAAGAAATAAGCAGAAATATGCAGAATTGTGCATGGCTGTGACAGGTTTACTGTGCACTGAATGCTTTTTCTGTGCTGAGCACTCCCTGAAACATTGTTCAACATGGACCCATTCAGTCACTTCAGAAGTAGGCAGTTGTGTTACGCCAATTTTACAGATGAATGGGTGGAAGGGTACAGAGATGGAATGGCTGGCCCAGCTCACAAAGCCAGCAGGTGGCAAAGTCCATATGTGGATCCAGGCACTTTGGAATGACATAGCTCTTTTTTTTTTTTTTTAATATCTAAAAATTAAATCTATTAAAATTCCAAAATATAATTTATATTCCTTTTTAATACAGAGAATGTATAACCGTAGGAGAGTTATGTTGAGAAAATATGTCCTCTAAAGAAATAAATTAGACACATATCATAAGTAGAGAGACATGGGCTCTTAACACCCACACTGTACTACACCCTATTTCCTGTTTGCAGGAAGACAGATGATTGTTTTCACCAGGTGTTTGTCACAATAAATCAACGTTGAAATGAATACTAACTTCCACTCTTCATAGCCCTGTTTCCCTTTTACTCCTTTAGTAACAGCTACTCTGCAGGGAGTTCTAAAGAAAAATAGAAAGTATTGATGGTCAAAAATTTTTCCGCACCTCCAAACCTCTCTTCAATCTTGCATGAGTTTCTTGCCCTGTAAACTCTCTGATATTGATTACTTTATGCAACCCCGTACTTCATATAAGTTAATCTTTCTGTTGAACTGATGCAAAAAACCCTGTTAAGTGTACCTCTTTTTTTTTTTTTTTTTTTTTTTTTTTGCAGTTTTTGGCCGGGGCTGGGTTTGAACCCACCATCTCTGGCATATGGGGCTGGCACCCTATTCCTTTGAGCCATAGGCACCACCCATGAAACTCATTTTTTTGTACTTATACTCAATTATTTTGATCTTAAAATACATGCACATAATTTATTTCCATGAAATTTATGATTTGATTAGGTATTTAAAAAAGGGTATAATTGAATAGATCATACCCTTTTTTATTAAATTAGCAATTTAAGCTGTGATGACTTTTACAGATTGGCATAATTATTTCCCATCCACATTTGTATTTCTTTGCTTTTGCAAAGTTAAAATGTGGGCAAGTATTCATTTAATAGTACCTGGTAGTTTTCAAAGTCGTCAATGGAAGTACAGATTTATGATATTTCTGGTCAAACTCTTAAGAGAGGTTAAACTGTGGAGGAAAATAAAATTACCAGTAATTAAATTAACAGGCAGGTTTGCCATCTAAAGGAAATTTATTGCTTCGCAGTGAAAGATAGTTTAGACACTTTCACATAAAGTGAATCCATTTTTACATGATATAGGTATTATACATTGCTATTTCAATTTATATAATTAAAATGATATCACTGCACTGTAAGGTTAATGGGAGACTCAGCTGGAAACCATACGTCGTGGGCAATAAAATCACAGCCTTGCAGTACTGGCTGTTCTGTTAAAAGCTGATGCAGGATTTCAATGCCATTAGATTACACCCTACCTTTTTTAAAATCTTTAGAGAGGCCAATTTAAAAAATTTGCCTTTTTTTTTTTTTTTAGAAATAGAAGAATTAAGTAAATATATAAAGAGGGCTTCAAACAAACATATTTGAGAATTATCTTCATCTTACCTTCCCCCCCCCCGTAATACTTCAGAGAATGTTTCAACTAAGGGTTCTAACATTATCATTTTAAGTTTTATAATACAGATTCGTTTAAAATATAAAATCATTAAAATCTTTTAAATATGAAGAAAAACTTCTTTTGGACTGTAGTATTTTATAATTTTTCTACCTGAATTATAGGTATTAAGATATCTGTGTAGCTACTATACGGTGGATATTGCTGTATATACACAAACTTGCACATGGGGCCTTACTCAGACCATTCTTCTCAGTGTTAGTGATGCTTGCTGGTTTTATGTCCTGTTGGCATTCACAGCTTCCAACTGGATGAACAAACACAAATGCCATGTCTATAAACCACTAAAAACTACAAGATGCCACTTATCCGAGACACCCCTGTGAGTTACAAAGACCATGGGCATAATAGTACCTGGAAGACTTGTTAAATTACAAGATTCCTGAACCTCTTCCCTAGAGATTTTGCTTAATATTTCTGGCACTCCGAAGACTGTTTTTGAAAACAATCTCCCTAGATAATTTTTATGGATGATTCTTAAACCACAATTTGAAACCACAGCACCAAAGTGATTGAACTGTAATGTTGGAGAGGCAGACCTCTGCAAAAGCTCCTTCCTGCATGAGGCAGGACAGTAGAGGTTAAGACGGTGAGGTTTGGAGAACAGCAGAGCCAAGTTCAAATCTCAGCTCTGCTGCTTACTAGCCATATGACAACAGGTAAATTATGTAACCTTTCTAAACTTCAGGTCCTCATTTCCAAAATAAGAATAAAAGAATCTCCCTGATGTGATTGTGGAAACAATTAAATAAATCAAAGTCTGTTGTCTAGTAATTAGTAACTGCCCAATAAATGTAAGCTTTGAGTGTTACCTAACTACATCAATTCCAAGGTACCTACTTTTCCCCACCTAAATACTACAGAATTTTATAATTGTTATGAGTTGTATAATAACCCTGTTAATAATGTCTGTTAAGAGCTGGAAGTGCTGGTGTCAAAGCTTATTAGAGATTAGAAGAGAAATAGAGATCTGTTATTATTACCATTCTCAGTAAAACTTTGGTTGCTGAATACTAGAAGTCTGCGCAGGTTTGGGGGAACAAAACAATTTCAGCAGAGGAATAGCCCCAGTAATCCCCCAAAAGAGCACAGTCAGAGACCTGACAAAGAGTGATTAAGGTACTTATTCTACATAGGATTTTCCGGAGAACTAGAAGGAGAAAATGTAGGTAGAGGAGGCAGCATATATCAAGCAATGGAAACAGCATACCACAAAGCTATCATAGAACGGACTTTATGCTGTCAATACTTTTGAATACATGAATGAGAAAATAGAAATGAGGGCAAGAAAAGATCACCCAAGCTTGTTTTTCTTCGTATAAATGTTAAAATCTTGAAGCATCAGTTTTGGGGGCAGAATAACTTGCAAATCTGAAAGTCGTTGATGCATATTCCCTAAAAGCAGATCTGTATGCCGGGGGTGGTTCAGTTCTCATTACGCTTCAGACCCTTTACTCTCCTTCCTGCTCTCTAGTCTCTATCGCCAGCATGTTATGAAATATCGCAATGGTACATGTGAAACTTAGTAAATGTAGAATGTAAATGTCTCAAAACAATAACTGTGAAATTGCCAGGAAGGCTATGTTAACCAGTGTGATATAAATGTGTGAACCGGTCTGTGAAACTAGTGTATGATGCCCCATGATCATATCAATGTACACAGCTGTGATTTAATAAAAAAAAAAAAAAAAAAAAAATCACCATTCACCTCTCCTGCGTTGCCTTGATACCAGTGTGTCTAAAAGTTCCATTTTCTTTCCTGATTTCCTCTTAACTGAGACAATGAAGACTTTTAGGAGGAAGGTGTTTGATGCAGTTTCAGTTTAGGAAATATAACTGAGGTACCACAGTGGGGGAAGCATTGAAAGGAGTCAAGACAAGGCAGAGCGATCAGGTAGAGTTTCAGTCATCTGTGAAAGCAGTGATGCAAGTTGACAGATGTTCTGACAGTGACAGTCGCTGTGTAGAATGGAAAGATGGACTTTGGAGACAGTGCTGAAGCAGGTCTTTGAATGGATTGGGTGTGGTAGAATAGGGAGTGTATAATGGGAAAATCCAGGGTTTCATGACTGGTCACGAGGGCCAGTCTCTGGTGTGGTTCTAGGAGGCCTCTGTCTTTCCAACTGTGCAAAGGCCAACAATTGATGTCTGCAACACCAACTGCCTTCACCCTCCCTGATAGCTCTCCTATTGAGACCAGCTTTAGAATGGGACACTCTTGTCACTGCTTTTCATTTTTTTGTCATGTCAGAAAATAAATAAACGAGACTTTCAAATTCAAGGTGCTCAAACATTTTTAATTTCTATGGAAAATTTTATATTATAGTGCTGAACATTTATGATCTAGTGTTCTTGTCTGCAAGCACAAACTCTCCAACATACTGAGTTTGACTAGCATACTCATATCAATTCAAGCACTTTGCAGTGTGTTACTCCCTTACTTAGCAAATAAGTAAGTTCCTGGAGTTGACAAGCACCTTAACTTGCACTGAAGATTTAATATCTGGATCTGGGCCTGACTTCCAACTTTTTCCTACTTAATGCTTTCACAACATTACCTAAGTCACTGGAGACGTACCCACTCTCTAATATATTGTTCAGTGCTCTCTTTCTGCCCCTTGTCCCTGCCTGCTCTGAAACCAATTTCCAGATGGATCTTCCTGAAAATCAACTCCACTTAAGCCATTGTATTCCTCTGAAACGAAGTTTTACCATCTATCGCCTAGTGATGTAATTACACACTCTTCCCATGGCAGCTCCATCCCACTAATTCAGTTGTTCTGACTCATCTTGTTTATTCCACACATTTCAGAGTAACAACGCACTTCCTCACGTCACCTGTGATGCTCTTCGAGGAATAGAGCAGATACACTCAGGAGCAAACAGCAGAGTTTCCAATTAGAATAATGGGAATGCGTGTGTCTCCCTCACCTCTGTAGTGCTGTGATGGCAAGAAGAACATGTGAACAATTTAGAATATGGATTCATTGAATCCACCCATCAATCCTATGATGTAGCACTGTTGTCATTCCATTTTACAGATGAAGAAATTGAGGCATAGAGAAAGCCAGCAGTCTTCCCAAAGTTTCATGCATAATAAATGGCTGACCTAGTATTTAATCTCAGATCGCCCAGGGTCCTCTGCCTGAGATTAAAGCCTCTAATGACTGTTTCTTCTCTCTCTCCTTGATCACTTTTCTCAGATGTCACTCATACTTTATTCACCACGTGCTATCTTTGTTATTCTCAACCTGTATAACCTTCCATCTCTCCAACTAGATTGAAAAATTTTCAAAACCAATCACAGTCACCATTCCAGATTGCTCTTCTGATTTCCCAGGGTTCTTCCTGGTCCCTCTCATCTAACTTCAGAGTGACCCCCATCTCCTCTCTGACCCTCACCTAACCCATCTCCACGTGCAACCCATTTCTAAGTTTGGGACCTTCATGCATCCTTGCTGTTATTCTTCCACTTCTTCAGCTTCTCTGTTCCTACTGTGGAGATGCCTCATCCCTCTGCTTTAGAGTGAGCAAACAATGAATGGATGGTATTTACATTGTTTGGGGTTCTCACTCTTCTTTCTCCAGCTATTGTGGAGTTCTTGTATCTGGATTTCCAAATTCAATGTAATGAAACTTGAGTCTTTGACTCTATGTATCCAGACTAACTCCCATTGCCAGTTTCATCTGTCTAAGGAAGACCCGAGTCCTGCTCCCTTCCCTACCATTTTCTGTGAGAGGAGAACACTCTTCTCACTTGTTGTGAACAGGTCTACTCAGCACACTGTGGCTTTGTCCTCCAACTTCTCCCCCTATTACTCCCCTTCCCAGCAAACCAGGCCACAAACTACTCCCATAAGGAAGAGCTATGTCTCCCCATCCCCATGCCCTTGTTTAAGCTATTTATGTCACCAGAAATGCTGTGTTCACCGTTACAACCCAACACATTGATATTGCCTTTTGCTATTATTCTAAGTGTCTTCTTGCTTTTTTGACTGTCAATAATTTGAATTTGCCAGCCCTACTATTTGGCTACTCACATTATCTTCTTCACTGGATTTGAAAATTCCTGAAGACAGGAAATGGGCCTTACCCAACTTAGCAACCCTCATGTTACATCTAATGGATAATATGAAACGGATTGGAATGACTGCTAACCCTTACATGGTTTTATGTAGAAAACATGGATCATTGTGCAAACACAATCTAAACCATCATTTTGAAAATGACAGAAGTCAGAGGCCAGGATGAGTTAAAAATGTCTTCTTGTCTGGGCACCCACAGCTCAATGCTTACATCACCAGCCCCATGAACTGAGGGTGGTGGGTTCAAACCCAGCCCGGACCTGTTAAACAACAACAACAACAACAACAACAACAAAAAAGAACCAACAACAACAACAACAAAGTCTTCTAAATTGGTGACTACTAGAGGGCATATTATGACTAAGCAGGCCCTGGAATCTTCTTTAGAATTCCCCAAATCTGGACTCAATACTTAACCAGTGTTTCTGTCCATTTACTTTAACAATTTGTCTCACTGTTTAGCAAAGATACCTGACATCACTGATTTTTAGTTTCATCTTCTGTAAAATCAGAATGACAATACTGCTTTGCAAGATGCTTTTGAAGAATAAATAAAAATAAGGTTTAAATGGATAATATATTCTTTCTTAAAAAATCAACTATTGCATACAGTAGGTACTGAAAATACACTAGTTTCTTCCTCCTTTCCTGAGAGAACATGGCTCTCTTAAGTGAAGGGGCCTGGCGTCTGTAAGTAATGTTGCCTGCCAGAGTGCACTTGGCACTGCTCTCGAGACCCAGTAGCATGGTCTCAAGAGCCATCTGTTCAGGGGAGGAATCCACATATGAACCATTAACATTAAGGGAAAAGGAGGCTCTGAGGCTGATGGTCTCTCACTCTTGTAAAAATAAAAGATTCGTGTTAGCAATATAAAGTTATTATGTGCCCTAGTATGCTACCAAAGTTAATTGGAAGGACTAACATCAAATTTAGAAGGGATAGTATTCTCACTGTGTGTTGCAGTGACGTTTCTTATGAACCCCCTTAAATCATCTCCCTGACTTCCTCTCAGCTCACTCTACCCGCAGCTGAGAACAGGACGCCAGGACAAATTCGTGCCTGGGGACTGAGCGGAGCTGAGACTGTAGGTGAGGGATACAGTGAGTCTGGGAGCAGGCAAGATCTGGAGCAAACATCTCTGCCACTTTTATTCCCCTGCAGACTCTCAGAGACCTTCCTTGTCTCAGAAGTGGAATAAAAATAAGTGATTAGAAAACATGGAATTGGCAGGGACGCAGCAGTAAAAGCACTAGTAATGGTTTTCAGGGGGCATTATAAATTCACATTTGTTTGAATTTAGTTTTTTCTTCCTCCTCTTGTTTATTACTTTCTGATTTTTCTTTCTCCTGTGTCTGTCTGTTTTCTTTCTTCTGTTTGCTTTCTCTGAACCCTGGTTCTGGTATCAGGGCTTTCAAATACAAATTGTTAAACATTCTTAACTCAGTGTAATTAAACAAAGGAAGAAAATCAGTCTAAATCAATGACAAGCTGGTGAAATAAGCAATTTTTAAAGGAAAGGAGACTTTATTGCTTTCAGCGATATACTTGAGACTACTGAAAGCAGTAATGAGCCGTATTGCTTAGGGAATGGATAGCTGGTTAACTCCAACATAAGCATATATTGTAAATTTATTGTTTGAAATAAAATACATTTTTTTTTCTTTTTTTGGCTAAAGAAGCTTCCTTGTTAAATAGATTAACTTTTTTTTCTTTTTTTCCAAAATGCTTTTTTTTTTTTTTTTTTCTATTTGAACATCCAAAAAACTTTTTTTTTTTTTTTTTCTATTTGAACATCAAGGGTATTGAGATATAGATGCAAATCTCAGTTGTTTAGCATTTGCTGCTAATAAGGTCAAGGCCACACACTAAATCTCTGTACCTACCAATTATCTCTCTTCTTTGTGTGGCTGCAAGCAGCTCTGGTCAAAAGCAGCACAGGGGAGAGGATGTGGACGAATCTGTCCAGTAAGGCCTTCACTTATGGGAAAATGACCGTTGTCATCTGGTATGCACCTGTGGTCAGTAGCTCCATCTTTCTTTGTGAGAATCAGTTATGTGAAGAATTTACGGATAATTATAGCTCCATCACTGTTGCTTTAATTATTTATTTGCTATTTCTACTTTCTACTATATGGTAATGTCATTTAAAGCTAGACTTAAAATAGAGCATGTTCTATTTTCAGTGACATTTCTTGCATGTGTATTTATTCTGCTCGTTAAGGATAATAATACTACATGAGCTCATAGCATTACCTCTGAATTCTCTGAAAGAAAAATGATGCCGTTCATGCGATGAGTAATTTTTACAAACTTTTCATTCCAACTCAAAGAGTGCTTTTTTCCTTGATTAAAATGTACTTCTCAATTAGATTAAAATGCAAATATAGACAGCCTATGTTTATGGTTATAATAGTTATTTAAAGAAGGTTTTAAATCAAGCTGGTATTAATATTTCATGCATTGAATGCTGGTTTTATTGTTAGGGAGGTTCTGCCAAGTTCCATTTTCGAGATTAAAGTGCTTTGAAAACGTAATCATACTACCCAGGTTTGATCAGTTTTTACCCTGTCTTCCCTAAGAAGCTAAGTGGGCTGTTTGCCTATTTATTTCATGAGTTATGTCAGTGATAACTCAATATATATAAAGTACTAAAATTTCAGAAATTCCTGAAATTCAGTTATGAACAATTTACATTGAAGAAGTATTTTTTTTATGCAGAAATAGAGCAGCTCTTAAATTGAAGAATATCATAGTTTGTAATTTATTCTAAGATTAAAGATCTGGAAGCACACTTTAAGCATATATAGTCCAACTTTTTACTTTATATTAGAAATATAAAATATAAACTGCACCCAATTTTGTGGATTTAATTATAATCTTTTTGGGTTTTATTTTTCTGATGTTTTATCACTTCTCAAACACTTTATTAAAAAATTTTTAAATAATATTTTTATAACTTCGCTTTTTGTTGTTGTTTTTAGAGATCTCAGTGAAAACCAAATTCAGGCAATCCCGAGGAAGGCTTTCCGTGGAGCAGTTGATATTAAAAACTTGTAAGTATATATATTGTTTTAATGATAGTGTTTTAAGATATTATCTATTTTTAAAGTCAAGTTTACATTAAGTAAAGTGTCAGAAAGAATTAGTAAAATCCCTGGTTATCTTTATACTTACTTAGGAGAATTTATAATAGTAAGTTTTAAGTTATTTTCACAAGCTATTCGAAGAGATTCTTATTTAGCAGATGTCTGGAAAATAAAGTTATTGAAGCTACTGTCAGATTCATTTTTTAATCCTGTGATTAATCTTTAGAAACGTAAAGAAATGATTTGATTGAAAGGTATTTGTAATATTTTATTCCTTTTTCCTGTCAACTTACTCCCTTTGTAATTGCTATATTTGTTGGAAATACAGAACGTGAAATTTTTTTTTTTCTGGAAAGAGTAAATAATATTTTCTGGTTAGAGACATTTGTATATTAGAGTAACAGCCTTTTTCAAGATCACCATTTTCATTAAATATCAGAAGTATGAGAAGGAAAAAATTGTCTCTCCCCTTATGTGAATATTTTTATGTCATATTTTTCTCTCCTGTCTTCCTGAAATATACGTGTAATCTTAATAGTGTTTTTTTTCTTGATAAATCTTCAGTTGGGTGCCTCAAGTAGAAGTGTTTTTTAAGTACCTTTTGCTCTAAAGGAATGTATCAGATTTAAGATTTCAATGGCAATCCCAATATTGTCAACATATATCTTTATAAATTTTAAAATACCACATTAGCTTTTAAAAAACATGAAACGTTTTTCTTAGCTTTTACATTAGTTTGGAATGTAGGGTGGAAAAAGCCCCTGGGTGCTGAGATTAACCATCAGAGATTTAATATTTCTTAGCTAGTAATAAACAGGGCAGGCACTTTTTAAAGAATTAACTTATATTCTGAATTCTCCATGGCCAGAAGTAACACTGTTTGTCCAGTAGCGAAAGTAAGAGAAATGCTTTCTCTTGGCAGAGAAGACAACTGTTATAAAAGCTACAGATTTGGGCCTCTACATCTTCTCAATGTATATGGTTTTTTTTTTAAGCACACCCTTTCTAAATGTTCAGGTAAAGATAGAAAACTAGAAGCTTCTAAGATATAAATGTATAGAGCCCTTCAAATCATGGCATTGGTTTTTACGAGAGCTCAAATTAAAAAGATTTCATTTGCTATCCTGTTATCTTCATTGCGGAGGAAGTCTCAGCCATAGTCAGTGATGGAGCGTGTTCCAATCTGCCTGGTCAGAACCGAATCCCCAGGCCGCCCCTACTTGGGGGCCGTTTGACATCTGTGATAGTATACCCATGGCTACAGTTGCCACTGCTTAGAAATGCTGTTTGCACTCTTAATAATGTTGTTACCTCTAAGTCCTTAAAACAGAGGATGTTTAATCCTTTAGTAAAGACATTTAGGGAATCCAAGTCAACAAGTCTCCTTCCTCTCATAATTAAGGTTATATTTAGATACAAGGTCCAGTCATGGGGAGAATTCTTTATGTTCCCTTCATTTATCCTTAAAACATGTGATTTTAAAAGTTTAGAGATAAAAGAAAAAAAAAAATAAGTGTACTATTAGGAATGAAATGTTGATTGAGCAAATCTTCTAAATTTTTTTCAGCCCCACATGTATACTCCCCCCATTTAAAGACTATCATTATTATGTGCAGTGATATGACTTCAAGATTATTCTTGATATGTTTTGCTGAGCATTTTTTAAATTTTTCTATTTGTGGTTGTGAACAAATCAGCAGACTTCGCTGAGCTATAGTTTTCACTTTTGTAACATAAACATAATATTTGCTTGAGTGTGTTACGGTTGTTAAGGAAAAAGAGATGTGAAAGGATTTTTAAAGCAATACAATGCCCTGACAGTATAGTATACTGCTTCACGTCCTAAGTATTGGGCTAAACAACTGCAAAAAGTTAGCCCGGAAAAACTGACAGTAACAAGACAATAGAACATGAAGTAAGTAACAATATTAGCAATGGATATGATTATTCTATCATGTATCCTTTTGACACTGATATTAGCAATGGATATGATTATTCTATCATGTATCCGTTTGACACTGATATTAGCAATGGATATGATTATTCTATCATGAATCGGTTTGACACTGATATCAGCAATGGATATGA